>CANOAX010000001.1:0-247500 GCA_947563465.1 Archips xylosteana
TCGTCTAAAAATAATATGCATACTATTGCGTAAGAATTTCATCATAAAATCTTATAACTCACATTTTCATTCACTCAGTCATTTCATTCATTCACTATCTTTTTTGCAATCAGTACTTTATGTAGCTGTGTGTGAAATCATTCACCTCAACTCTCGTGGCGTTGCCTATAGCAACATTTTTGCTGCGTAGCTCGTAGTAATTCGCAGTACGCACACCATATGTGTTGTTTTGAATATGTATACATTCTAATATAAAGGGTGTCCGGTAAGTAGTACGACAAACTGAAATGGGAGGATAGGTGGGCAGGTTATCTACCAAATATCAAAAAATTACCTCCATAAAAGTCGCACCGTTTTCGAGAAATTTAGATTTTTCTGATTAAAAGGATTATTACCTTTAATATTATGAAATGTCATACAACCATGTTAGCATTTATAAATATTAAATAGAATTATGTTGTATAAATAAGTAATAATAATGATCTTAATTTGAAATAACGTTGGTACTTTGCTATAGTCGGATCCGGAAGTACAATTCTTGTTCCGCGTGCTGTCTTGCGATTGGTTAAACGATGGGACTGGTCGGAGGACGCTTGGAGGGGAGACTGAGCGAAAGACAGCACGCGAGAGCAGAAGACAGACCGTGACTGGGAGTGATTGAGTTAAGACGTAATAATAAGGACACGACTTGTAATTTTACTGTAGAGAGTTAATAATACAGTCATTATTCACGGTATTTTGGTTTACTTGAACTATCCCTTATAGTTCAGAAAGTGGGATTAGCTGAGGTTTCGTGCAAAACTAAGTGAAAAGATCGCAACGCCCACGAAAAGGTACGTTTACCCTTAAATATTTGATCCTTTAAAGTATTCAAATTGTGTTAATTAGTGACAGCTTTAACCAAAATGGCGCAAAAGTAACGGTCCCGGTGGCGCCACTTTTGGTCTTAAATCGGATGACCTGGACGGTATTCCCTAAAATTCCCTAGTGCTGGTACAAACTATTGATCGACAGGTATTCACTTTTTGTCTATATGTAGTGTATGGCACTTTAATAATTGCTATAAATTATTCTTACTCCTACCCACATAAAATATTTTTTTTTAAATGAAGTCTGGTAACCGATTTTTTTCGAATAACGAGTATTTAAATAATGTTTAGCGGATTTTATTAGATTTTGTACAGTATGTCTTATCCACTAGTAAGTATGGTTGCCATTAACTTATTTAAATCAAGCTTATTTCTTAAAACAATAGTGACATTGGTTGAAATCGCTTGTCAATAAATATCTATAAATTCAAAAGCAGCTGAGTAAAATTATCATTTATTGCAAACTACCCCAATAAAATAGTGTAGTTATAAACTATTAACTACCCCCTTAACGAATTAACTTTAAAGAACCGAACAGCCTCTCTTGTTGTCGTTTTCAATTTCAGTGATCACGATGGAAAGTGGACGACCATCGTGTAAGCGTAGAAGGGAAGAAAGGTCTTCCTCAGACGACTCCAGCTCGCCGGATCGTCGTCGTAGTAGAAGTGCAAGACGCCGCAGCACTCGCAGCCGGGCGGCGAGGCGGGAGAAGAGAGCGCGACGCCGGCGGCAGTCGCGCAGCAGGTCGCGATGTCAGCGGCAGTCGCGCAGCCGGTCGCGACGCCGTCCTGAAGGTGAGCGACCACGGCAACGAGATGGCGAATCCCAATGTCGCCCTCCCGTTGATAACGAGCCCAACGGGATCCCAAGTGAGCAACAGCCTTTAGCTAGTACCTCGAATGACTTTATTAATTTTGCTATGCAATTTAAGGAGTTAGTTCAGACCATGAAAACAGCCGGCAGTAATAGTAGCGATCGATTTCCCACCATTAATGTTATTCCCGAGTTTGATCCCGCCAAAAGAAATCAAACGGTTGATATGTGGATCCTTAAGGTCAATGAGTGTGCAAAAATTTACGACTGGACAGAACGTCAAATTATACACTACGCTTTGCCTAAATTAGTAGGTTTAGCGCAGAAATGGTATCAAGGGCTACCGAGCCTTTTGTTTTCATGGTCTGAATGGCAAGACAAACTGCGATCATCTTTTCCGAGTGACGAGAATTACGGGCAATTATTGACGGATATGCTGGCTTATAAAGCACGTTTCGGCGAACAGTTAGAAGAATATTTTTATGAAAAAATGGTTCTGTTAAATCGCTGCCGAATATATGGCAAGGACGCAGTAGACTGCGTATTATTGGGTATTGAAGATAGATCAGTGCGAACTAGTGCTGAAGCGGCACAATTTACAGATCCTGACAAATTGCTAGTATATTTGAGAAATGTTAAAGCAATAAAACGAACCGATAAAACAAATGCACCTGTACAAGCCAGCACATCCGAAAATAAACTCACTAAATTCTTTAAGTCAGTGAAAAACAATAGCGAGACTAAGAATTTTACCAAGTGTTACAATTGTGGGGAAGAAGGGCATCCATATTTTAAATGCAAGCAACCAATTAAAAGATGCGACTCATGTCATAAAGTAGGCCATGTTTCTAGTGATTGCAATGTCTCTACAAAAAAGGAAAGCACTGCAAATAAGGTTGTCTTACGCGTGTCATTAGAGCAGGATAATGACGTCAAATATTTTAAAACTGCCAAAGTTAATGGTCAGGAATTAGAATGTTTCGTTGATTTTGGCAGCCAATGCACCATGCTAAAAGAGTCCGCAGCTCGTAACTTATCGGATCAATGGGTTGTTAATAATTTGCCGGTACTAAGAGGTTTTGGAGATTCAGTAGTTAGCTGCATAGGTAAATTGACTGTCACAATTAAAGTGGATACTGCAGAGGCAATTTTAGAGGCTCTTATTGTGCCTGATGATTTTTTGAAAGTCCCTGTTTTGCTAGGCCAGACATTTACCGAGCAGGAACATGTAGTGGTGTATAAGACTAATGATATTCTAAGTATAACGACCAAGACAGTGCAAAAGAAAGCAGCTGTACAATTACATGTCCTTGAATCAGTAAATGTCAAAGGTTATACGGTAGTTGATGTTTGCTCCCTTCCTTTATATAATGGCGACCTATTTATTGAACCGAGTCTATGCCTGCAATCAAAGCGAGAATACGAGATCGTACAAAGCGTCATCACTGTCAAAGATGGCTGTGGTCGAATGCTAGTGAAAGGACTAAATACCGAAGGGTTTATGTTAGACAAGGATACTTTACTGGTGCGTGGTATACCTTTAAAACAATGTAGCTTATCTGTTCAGACTATTAGCGTAAATAGAATTGAAAGGAATTTAGAGAGTACACAAAAATCCTTGATTGACGAAACGATGATAAATGTAAATAGCAATATTGAAAAATCAGATAAACTAAAGCTAATTGAGCTGTTGAATGAATATAGAGATTGCTTCGCTTTTTCAGTCAAGGAATTGGGGTGCGTTAGTCATAGTGAAATGGTCATAAAGTTGAGTGACCCAACGCCGGTAGTATACAGACCGTATCGGTTGCCTCATACAGAACGAGAAGTAGTTAGAAATATGGTTCAAGAATTGGAAGAGTCTGGTATAGTCCAACAGTCTTCGTCAGAATATGCATCACCTATTCTATTGGTTAAAAAGAAAACTGGCGATTACCGTCTCTGCATAGATTTTCGTACACTTAACAAACGCACGGTGAAGGAACACTATCCTTTACCAAGGATAGACGACCAATTAGATAGTCTGGCAGGAAATAAGTTTTACACCACATTAGACCTCGCTTCTGGATACTACCAGATACCCATGTCCGAAGCTTCTAAACATTTAACTGCCTTTGTTACGCCCGACGGGCATTTTGAATTTACTAGGATGACGTTTCAAAAGGCAATTAATAATATCTTAGGCAATGCCAGATTCAAAGACGCGTTAGCATATATGGATGACGTAAATATTCCTTCGAAGACTGTTGAAGATGGGTTTAGGAAACTTCGCGAAACTCTAGAGTTATTCAGAACGGCAGGTTTGACTCTAAATCCTAAGAAATGTCACTTTTTAATGCAATCTATTAACTACCTAGGATTTGAAGTTAGTGAAGCGGGTATCAGGCCAGGTAGTAGTAAGATAGAAGCAGTAGAAAGATTCCCTAAGCCAACCGACCAGCACAAGGTTAGACAATTCGTTGGACTCGCTAGTTTTTTTCGGCGATTTATTAAAGGGTTCTCTGTTATTGCTAAACCACTAACTCGTCTTTTAAAGAAAGATACAAAATGGGCCTGGGGTGAGGAAGAAGACAATGCTTTCTCGTCATTAAAGAACGAACTGATTAAAAGACCCATACTTTCTTTCTATAACCCTCAATATGAGACCCAACTACATACTGACGCCTCGAAAATGGGTTTAGCTGGTATGTTACTTCAGAGACGTGATAAAAGCACACCTTTTACTGCAGTTTTGTATTATAGCAGGCAAACATCGCCGGAGGAGTCTAAATTCTCTTCTTACGACTTAGAGACGTTGGCTGTTGTTTCGTCTATCCAGCGCTTTCGCGTTTATTTGCTAGGTATTCCCTTTACTATAGTTACCGACTGTAACTCACTACGTGCAACGTTCGAAAAAAAGGACATGTTGCCGCGTGTCGCTCGTTGGTGGAGTGTATTGCAAGAATATGATTTCAACGTTATTTATAAGCCTGGTACGACAATGTCCCACGTTGACGCGCTAAGCCGCAATCCTGCTAGCATAGAATCTACACCCATCCTTCAAGTTCGAAACGTAGACTCAATTTGGATAGCGACGGTACAACACAGCGATCCCGAATTGCAGAGAATTATTTCCATACTAAACGACGAAGAGAGTGATAAGATAGTAGACATTAAAAGGGGTTATTTGGTTAAAAGGGGTCTCTTATATAAGAAAACAGAGCAAGGCGATCGCTGGGTTGTACCAAAAGGAGTTAGATGGCAAGTGTTGAAGGCTAACCACGACGACATTGGTCATTTTGGCTTCGACAAAACTTTTGAGAAAATAAAGAATAGTTTCTGGTTTGCTAAAATGAGACGATTTATAAAGAAATACGTTGATTCTTGTTTAGAATGTGCTCATACTAAGGTTCCGGCAGGTAAAAGGGCTGGTGAACTTCACCCCATACCAAAAGTTGACTGCCCTTTCGACACTATCCACATTGACCACTTAGGGCCTTTTGTTCGTAGTAAAAAGAAAAACTCTTATTTGTTGCTGATAATTGACGCGTTTACTAAGTACATAATGTTGGTACCAGTAAAGAGCACCAAAACCATTCATTCCATCCGAGCAATCAAAAATTACTTCCACACGTTTGGTGTTCCAAGACGGCTTATTTCTGATCGAGGAACCTCCATTACGTCCAAGAAATTTAAAGAATACTTACAATTACTCGGCATTAAGCATATTTTGAACGCAACAGCTTCACCGCGCTCCAATGGACAAGTTGAGCGTTATAATAGAACGGTTTTGTCTGCTCTTACTGCTGCCACATTTGGCAAACAAGAACGGTTATGGGACGAGTGTGTGTCCGAAATACAATGGGGATTAAATAATACCGTTAATAAAGGGACAGGTAAAACTCCGTCTGAAGCGCTCTTTGGTCTTCAACTAACTGGTACGTCGGATTCGGTCTTAAAGTTACACATTGACGGCGACGAGATAGAAAGCTTAGAAGAAAAGATAGATAATATTAGGGGTGAAATTACCGAACACGTGCAGTTAAATCAAAAGCGACAGAAAGAAGTATTTGACAAGAAAAGGAAAAAGCTCACTTTTCAGGTCGGTGAACTGGTTAGGGTAGAAAGAGATATACCAGTTAGCGGTCAGAGCAAGAAATTAGTGCTCAAACTACGTGGCCCTTACCGTATTACTGCAGTATTGCCCAATGATAGGTATTCAATTGAGGACACACCATTGTCTCGAAAGGGTAATAGAGCATTCAATGGTGTTTTCTCAGTTGATAAAATTCATCCTTGGATGGTTTTTGATAGGAACAACGATAGCGATTCTAGTACTGAAACTGACTGAGTCCTGTCTTTTGAAAAGTAACAAATATCCCATCTTCCTTACCAGTTGTAGTAAAAAAAAAAAAAAAAAAATGTGAAGTGGTAACGATATTTTAATAATATTATTCATTATTTAAGTAAATAAAATGTACTCCTGTGACACTAGGACATGCATGGGGCCTAGTGTCGCATTGAGCAATACTAGAGACGTGAAGGGGGCTCTAGTATTGAATTAAGTCAAGAATGGAAGTAATTAGAGACATGCAGGGGCTCTAGTACTTTCCTCTTCATGATAACTTATGGTATATTGGAAACATGAAGGGGTTCCGTATACAAGTTTAATTAAGAACGAATTATTAACATTAACACTAATGTAGCTTTCAATATTATAAGGAATTATTATTTGAGAGTGTAATTATTATTATTATATTATGGTATATTGGAAACAGGAAGGGGTTCCGTATACGAGTATAATTAAGAGTGATTATTAACACTAATTATGCTTACCATGTTATAAGAAATTATGTCTTGAATGAGTAATTATTATATATTATGGTATATTGGAAACAGGAAGGGGTTCCATATACAAGTATAATTACCTAAGAACGAATGATTACACTAATTAAGTAAGCTAATATTATTATAAGAAATTATTATCTGAATGTGTAGTTATTATTATATTTAAGAAAGGCTCGTATCAAAGTAGTATCAATCTGTGAGCCATACATGGGCTGGAAATAATTATTATGATAATTATAATATATAATTGTTATAATAGAATATTAATATCTACGTCTAGGATAGTAACTAAAGAAGTAATTTTGTATCGCTAGTTACGTATAAGGAAGGATACACTTGTGATATGTATTGCTCTTTCATGCAAGCACCGATGGTAATTAATTATAGTTATCCATATTTGTTGTGTATAACTCAATTCTGCCAAGAAGATAATTTAATGTATGATAATATAAGAGAATCAAGAATAATAATTATTGTTGTAATATGATAGTTTCTGTTTTCTCGAGACGATAAAAAGTCAGGAAAGGCCGACTGTTAGCATTTATAAATATTAAATAGAATTATGTTGTATAAATAAGTAATAATAATGATCTTAATTTGAAATAACGTTGGTACTTTGCTATAGTCGGATCCGGAAGTACAATTCTTGTTCCGCGTGCTGTCTTGCGATTGGTTAAACGATGGGACTGGTCGGAGGACGCTTGGAGGGGAGACTGAGCGAAAGACAGCACGCGAGAGCAGAAGACAGACCGTGACTGGGAGTGATTGAGTTAAGACGTAATAATAAGGACACGACTTGTAATTTTACTGTAGAGAGTTAATAATACAGTCATTATTCACGGTATTTTGGTTTACTTGAACTATCCCTTATAACCATGACATTGAATGTTATTACAAAGTAATATTGTGCCTTAAAATAATTATGACCTGCGAAAAAAGACCTTGCAATAATTATTATGAGTGACTTTAGTACCTTTAATATTATGAAGTGTGATGCTTCTTGACACTGAATGATATGAGTTTACTTATTTTCGGGATAGGGATTTTGTTCGGCAATGTGTATCTTCAGTTATAATTGATCAAAGTTTAGTTCAGATGATTAAGTTTAGGCTATTGTTAAGTTAAAATTTTATTGTACGTCCGAAATGGATAAACTGTTGGAACTCTAATTCTGTAATGTTGTGAGCTTGTGTACACAGTCTTGACAATTAATAAATGATTTATGATTTAATGTCGAATAGTAAAGCCACATTACAAACTTTAGATATAAGATGGATTGTTTATGTTTATATATAAGTTAGAATTAAGTGTAGACGAGTGTGATGTAGGTAGTTTGGGTCACGTGACATGTGTCACGGAATTGTCAATTCGGATTAAACGGTCGAACCTTCAGTACGTGTTTCTTTGGTGTGCATCCTGAATTATCCAGGAGTTCTCCCAGATTCCCAAGTACATTACATAAACAACCATATTCAACAAGTTAAGATATCCAAAAAGAAAATATAGAAGGAAAAAAAAAGTGAGTTACTATCCGTTACAACTTACATAAAAAAAAATACATTAAAATATATTTTGGCCAACAAAGGATGGCAATCCAATCCAGTTACATTAATTAAAAATAAAATCCGTAAAAAGTTAGATAAAAAAGAGAAAAAAAATATATAAAAAAAAAATTGAAGTTTTTTCGCGGGTAGGCATTGCAAGTGCAAAGTCACGAAATTGGAAACTTATTTATTAAAAACAAAATACATCTTACTTGTGAAAAATTTGTACATAAACTTATGCTGGGGTAAGGCAATTTACCTGCCGGCAGTTTTTCACATCTTTCCTGCAAGTTTTACTTAAATTCTGCACTTGGCACTCTGCACCAGCATCACTTCGGGTCACTCTCTAATTTGGCAGCATAATACGTTGTTCTTTTCCTTCTTCAATATGCAAAACAAAGATGTGAAGCAATCCTTGGACGACCTCGCCTTGCTCTTCAGGAACAAGATGGCTGAGTTCCAAGGTAGTTTGGACAAGGCAGATGCAAGAAATCCCACGGTGTCATCAGTGGCCGCAGACTTCAATGCTTTTAAGAGCTTTATATTAAAGGCTCTTGAGTGTCTCCAACAACAAGTAGCATGTCTGTCAGGCCAGGTGGATCAGTTGGAGACAAGATCAAGGCGGAAGATGCTGGTCATACATGGTGTTCCTGAGGTTGCCGATGAGGACACTGTGGCGCTGGTAGTGGATGTGTGTAAGCGGGTCAGGTGCAGTGTAAATGAGGCGGATATGGGCAGGTGCTTCAGAACCGGACGTTCTCAGGCCGGCCGGAAGAGGCCCGTCTTGGTCCGCTTCAGGGATGTCGCGCTCCGGGATGAGGTCTGGTTTGCCAAGACTGCCTTGAAAGGATCTGGCATAGTCATTTCCGAATTTTTAACTCATCCCCGGTATGCTGCATTCATGGCTGCGAGAGAGAGGTTCGGAGTGACCAAGTGCTGGACGAGGGAGGGTGTCATCGTTGTGCTGGATGCTGATGGTGGGAGGCATCACATAACATCTCTCGCCGAGCTCAACAGGATTCCGACCGTAATGCCTGGGTCTGCGGGCTTGTCTGGGACGCCTCAGGAGGGTTCTGGGCAGCGGACGCGTCCAAAGAGGCAGCAAGGAAAAGCTCCGGCATAATTTACTTGTTTTGTTTTTCACGTAACTATTTGTGCAAGTGTCTCTTGTATTTGGCCGTATTTTGCTATTCTCTTTACCCACTATCACTTAACTTACTTTTATCACTTTCATTGTATTACCTTCAAAATTCTATTACTTTTTCTGTCTGTTTACCATCTTGCCAACATTATTTTATTGCCACATGACATGACAGTATGTTTGACAGCTGCCTGTCTGTGCTGCTGATAGTGACACTTGTGTTGAGGTGTTGTTCATTGCTGCGTTTCGTTTCACGCATTATTTCACGCATTATTTTATTTTTTCCTTTGTAGTTTTTGTAAACTTGCTTTTATAATTAATTAGTAATTTTTAATTTTTGTATACTGCTGGCAGGTGGTTGCATAATTGCTTTGAATTTTTATTTTCTTTATTACTTACATTTTTTATATTGTTTATATATTAGTAAAAATTACATGTCACATTTAGGTCACGATGACAGTGCAGATAGTACTCACTATTTTTCCTTCTCTTCAGACTCTGACAGTGAGACCAGTTTTACTTCCTTACCTCCTACACTCTTTGACACCATTAATTTAGAGTTTTCTAGTGTTCCGAGCAATTTTAATGTAGTTCATGTTAACGCGCAAAGTATTCCAGCCCATTTCACCGACATGTTACTAAGTTTTAATTTAAAAAATCTTCACGCTATACTTGTTTCTGAATCTTGGCTTAAACCGTGTCTTCCATCTACATCTTATTCCATACCTGGTTTCCGTCTCATCCGTAATGATCGCTCTGGTAGGGGTGGTGGGGGAGTTGCCATTTATCTTCGTTCTTGTATCCCCTATTCCATTGTCAGTATGTCACCTCAGTCTTCATCATCCGACACCCCTGAATATCTTTTTCTTAATATTACCTTGACATACGCGAAGGTACTTCTTGGAGTTTTTTATTCCCCCTCCATTCAAGTAAATTATTTTGCATCCCTTGAAAAGCTCTTTGAAGATGTTATGCCAGCGTTTCAGCACCATATTATAATGGGTGATTTTAATACGTGCCTACTTAAAAACGATTCCCGCTCTAGATCCCTTAGGTCTGTTGTTGAGGCTTGCAACCTAAGTATTCTCCCATCCAATGCAACTCATCATTTCCCGAACTGTTCCCCGTCTCTTCTAGACCTATCTATCACTTCTTCTCCTGGTCATGTTGCTAAAGCTGGCCAGTGTTCTGCAGATGCTTTCTCTTATCATGATTTGATTTACCTCTCATATAAAATTCGTCCTCCTAAGATTAAACGTAAAGTTCTTTTGCAGCGCAACTTTGGTCGAATGAATATTGACTTGCTTCGTGAGGACGCAATGAAGATCGATTGGAGATCCGTCTCCGGAGCTGGTGCGGTTGATGATCAAATCGCTCTTTTCAACTCACTTCTCACTAAACTTTATGACGTGCACGCTCCGGTTAAACCGATCAAGGTGAAGCATCTTCCTGCTCCCTGGCTAACTGATGATATCAAGACCCTGATTCGAAGGAAGAATCAAGCTAAAGCAAGGTACAAGGTTGACTCTTCGGACAGAAACAGGGACAAATATCGTGCCTTGCGGAATCGCTGTAGCACTATCTGTAGAGACGCTCAAAGACGCCATATCCACGAGGCAGTTGAAAACGGAGACCCTGCTAAAGTTTGGAAATTTCTTAAATCAATTGGAGTTGGTAAATCTCAGCAAAAATCTACTTCAGCTGGTATTGATATTGATCAGCTCAACCAGCATTTCTCTTCTTCGGCTATTTTCAGCGGATCTGAAAAAGACAAAACACTAACTTATCTTTCAACATTACCAACTTCTGATACTACTCCTTTTTATTTCAATCAATTTACCGACAGTGATGTTAAGAAGAGCATATTATCCATCGCTTCAAACGCTGTTGGTGTCGATAGTGTAAGTCGTGCTATGATCCTCCCTTTCCTTGATATAGTTGTCCCCGTCATCACTTCTATACTTAATAATTCTATTACATCGAGTATTTTTCCTTTTGTATGGAAGGATGCTGAAATTATTCCCCTACCTAAAAAGTCCAGTCCATCATCCTTTTCTGACTACAGACCGATTTCTATTCTCCCTTTCCTATCCAAAGTTTTGGAGCGTCTAGTGCATCAACAGTTATCATCGTATCTAACCAGAAACGACCTCCTCAATCCCTTTCAGTCAGGTTTCCGTCCTGGTCATAGTACGGCAACCGCACTTGCGAAGATCACCGATGACATCCGAATGGGTATGGATAATAGAAAACTCACTGTTTTAACTCTATTGGATTTCAGCAATGCTTTCAACACTGTTGATTTCGACATTATGCTTGGAATTTTACGCTCTCTTAACATATCTCCTGCGGTTATTGAATGGTTTCGTAGTTACTTAGTGGGTCGTCGGCAAAGAATAAAGGTGGAAGATTCTCGATCTTCCTGGTGCAACACTCTTGCTGGTGTGCCACAAGGTGGAGTGCTATCTCCATTATTATTCTCTATTTTTATAGATTCTATTTCTCGTAATCTTCTTTCTTCGTATCACCTTTATGCTGATGACCTACAAATCTACTCTCAGGGCGTGATTGGCGATCTTCCGTTGGTTATCGAGTCTGTTAACTTGGATCTAAAAAAGATTTTGAAATGGAGCCAACGATTTGGCCTGATTGTTAATCCGACAAAGACCCAGGTCATTGTTATTGGTAGCTCGAAACTTGTCCCAAGAGTCGACTTTTCATCTCTGCCACCGGTGCTTTTCGACGGAGTACTAATACCGTTTGCACATCAGGTCAAGAGCCTGGGTGTTATTTTAGACCGCACTCTCTCATGGTCTCCTCATGTGTGCGAGGTGAGCAGGAAGGTGTTTGCTGCGGTGGGATCTTTAAGACGGCTTCAGAATTTCCTACCTTTTGCTACCAAGGTTGCGCTTGCTCAAACTTTACTGCATCCTATATTCGACTATGCTGACATTTGTTATCCCGATCTCCTAGAAGAGCAGCTTAATAAACTTGAGCGAATTCAAAATCTATGCATTCGGTTTATTTTTGGTCTGCGTAAGTTCGATCATGTCTCTATTTTTCGATCACAGCTCAAGTGGCTCCCAATCCGCCTTCGCCGTAACTCTCACATTCTCCACCTTCTTTACGGCATTCTCTTTAACCCTGCAACTCCTCGCTACCTCAAAGAGCGGTTTAGCTACGTAACTTCTATTCGATGCTCTCAGAACTTTCTCCTTACCGTGCCTCTCTCTAACTCCAAATTTTATGTCTATTCTTATACTGTCCAGGCTATACGGTTGTGGAATGCCTTACCGATTGACTTACGACGGGCAAAATCTCTGTCAATCTTTAAATCTATGCTTAAGGTGTATTATCTGTCATCTTGTAATAATTAGCTTTGTTGTAGTTTATTTATTTATTTATATGTGTCTGTTTATCCCACTGCTTATATTTGTTTTAGACGTGTACCTATTATAATGTAAGTACTATTTATGCATAGGTAGATGTACTATTTTTGTTGCGTTTTAATTTTCTGATCCACTGTTGATGCACCACCTGCTGTAAACTAGTCCTTCCTTCTTTCTGGTAAAGGGTTGCCTGGAAGAGATCGCTCTTAAGCGATAAGGCCGCCTATTGCTTACCTTGTATCTTTCTCTCTGTGTACCTGTTTTCTGTATTGCTTACTATTCCTGGTGTACAATAAAGAGTCATTGTATTGTATTGTATTGTATTGAAAGTACAAAAAAAAATACAGATATAAGAATATATTATAACTAGCATGTCAAGAAAAAAAAAATTTTAGGGGAATTAACCTCAGTCCGATACCGAAATTGAAAATAACAAATAAAAGAGAAAAAAAATACAAAAAAATCAATCCGAGCGTGCGGGTCGCGAACCGGTGAGTTTCGCCGCCCGAGCCGCACGCTGCACCGCCGCGCCATCCGTCCTTAACATAACAGGGTGAAAAACCCTACTATAACCAAGCAATTGGAGAACAAAAAAATCGTTAAAGACGTAGACCGCTGACGCAATCCTCAGGAGGATAGCAGCGTCCCCGCGTCAAGGGGACCAAAGTCAGATTATAAGAGAATATATTCAGATAGATAAGATAGAATTAAATAAAATAGATTTAAGAAGATAGAAAATAAATCTCCTAACCGTAAAATATACGGGAGACCCAAACCTTGTAAGTAAATTAACCCATTAAAGAATAAATTCAATATTCAAGGGTAAAATTACGGTTACAAGCCGATAGTCAGAGAAATAAGGTAGACCTAAGAAAGTAAAGAATAAACCTCCTACCGTAAAATCAAAGTGATACCGAATCTTGTAGATAAATTAACACTAGTATGTGTGGTGATATATACCTAATGCTCGAAGTTAACATTATCTTTTACAAGCCGATAAACAATAACGTTAGATATAATATTGTGAGTAACGTAACCGTAATATATGAAGATAAAATTAGAGGTTAACATTACCCTTACAAGCCGAGAATCAATAACGTTAGACATAATCTTGTGAGTAAATTAACTGTAATACGAATAAATATAATATTCAAGGTTAACATTACTTTTACAAGCCGATAATCAAGTAGCCTACAAACATAGTAGGTAGGTACTTATGTACAGAAGTACAACCGAGAATGACGAAGATAAATAGTTATTCGCAAACCGTTCCGTTTCAACACTTCCCAGTATCCAGAATACGGAAGTCATAAAAAAAACCGTACCGTTTCAACACTTCCCAGTACACAGAGTAGGTACGGAAGTAAAGAAAAAAAATCAATACCCTGCTGGGGCAATATTGGCAGCGATTTTTACCGTTCTTTCTGATCTTCAGGTAAAAATCTCTACAAGTAGGGGGGGAATGTGATGATGGTGACACCCCACCACATACACCATCACCACAACCAACGTGCAGCCCGGCCCGGAACCGAACCCCGAACCAGAAAGAAGGACTCACGCACCATACCGGCCGGACATCAACAACGTGTTGAAGCCGCACGTGACGCGACGAGCGCACCGCGTGCGTAGCGCTGCCCGCGCAGCGGCGTCGCTATAAAAGCGCGCCAAGCGCGCAGGTCCAGGCGCAATCTTATACCTCCAGTCTTACGTATTACAGTACGGTCCGAGTTCCGCGGACCGCCCTCTCGGACGGACGAGGTATATGATTGTGCGCACCCTGACCTACCTGCCTACTCACTCTTGCCCATCCTAATCCTGTACTGGCACGGCCGGGTCTTACCACGCCGTACCGACAAGGCCCCCCTCCGGATATCGCACGGCCGGATCTTACCACGCCGGGTGATAGAAGGTACCCACCTGGTGGAAGGCGGCCGGGTCTTACCACGCCGACGCCATCAGTTGACCCCCCGGGGAGTGCGGTCGGCGAAAACCACATCGCACCCCTGCGGTAACCCCCCCTTGACTGGCGCGGCCGGCGGAAACCACGCTGTATCGTCAAGGGTTACCTCCCTCACAAGCGCGGCCGGCGGAAACCACGCCGTACGGTGGGGGACCCCGCTCATTCCCGTAGGGACACCGAGTAGGTGCGGGAATCCACCGGGATTCCATCCGCGATAGATCACGCCCTTCCGGCGAACCCCCACAGAACCGTAGTGCTAGACTAAGACTTACCATTGTAGAATAAACTGGCATTAAAGCTCACTGTATTTATAATTGTACAAGGTTGTTTGTTACTTCTCCCCGTATTCCCGTTCTCTGAGGTATTCCTTCCAAATGCTCCCAACCGGGTTCGATTCCCGGTCGGAGCCGAACGTGCGACCCCTACTGGGCCGCCCGTTACATACCGTTCCAATATACTTCCAACCGGGTTCGATTCCCGGTCGGAGCCGAACGAGCGACCCCTACTGGGCCGCCCGTTACCTACCGATCTAAGTCCTCCCAGCCAGGTTCGATTCCCGGCCGGAGCCAAGCGTGCGACCCCTTCCGGGCCGCCCATTACTGACTTAACTACTCCCAGCCAGGTTCGATTTCAGGCCGGAGTTAAATGTACGGTCCCCCTACGGGCACTCCGTTACAAACTACTACGACTCCCAGTGAACCAACTAAACTCTTCTTTCAGCGCCATCTAGCATCGGTTCAGTGTAGTTCTTAGCTGTCTATCCAACTAACAATTTTAACGACATTACTCGCATTGCTTGTGAACTACTACGACTCCCAGTGAACCAACTAAACTCTTCTTTCATCGCCATCTAGCATCGGTTCAGTGTAGTTCTTAGCTATCTATCCAACTAACAATTTTAACGACATCTCTCGCATTGTTTGTGAACTACTACGACTCCCAGTGAACCAACTAAACTCTTATATTCATCGTCATCTAACATCGGTTTAGTGAAGTTCTTAGCTATCTATCCAACTAACAATTTTAAAGACATCTCAACTACTACGACTCCCAGTGAACAAACTAAACTCTTATTTCAGCGCCATCTAACATAGGCTCTGTGAAGCTCTTAACTAAGCATCCAACTAACAATTTTAACGACATCTCACGCACTGCTTGCGAATTACTACAATTCCGAGTGAACCAACTTTTATTTCAGCGCTATGTAATATCGGTTCAGTGAAGCTCATAGCTAATCATCCAACTAACAATTTTTACGACATCTTGCGCATTGCACGCGAACTACTATGACTCTGTGACATATTAAACTTTCATTTCAGCGCTATCTAACGTCTTTTATTCCAACTAATTGAACAACTAGATTACATCCAAAATTAGCGCGCCACCTTTTGCCTCATGAGGTTACCACTGGACATTCTGGTTTACTATCGTTGTTTTTATTTGCGCGTCATCTAACGTCTGAGGCGTGAACTTAAAAAGTTACCAGCTTACCATTTGACCTGCTAGTTGCTGTTTGTCGAACAGGAGAGCGGTTATGGGAGCATTCCACTGAGAAGCGGCATGCAGTTGCCGAAAAAGCTGCACTAGCGCCGCGCACGTCGCCCCAGTGTTACTCACCGTAGCTGGCGCGCGCCATCTGCAGTCTGCGGCGTCAACTTTTTGGTAAACCATTTGACAAATTTTCTGAATGATGAGATAGTGGTAAGTACACTAGATGTCGCTGTGGCAATTTTATGTCCACAGGAGAGACAACTTTTGTTTCTTACGCTGTGTATGACCCTTTCAAATCATTATTTACACTTATGTAGTTGAAAGATAACTTTTGGGAGCTACAATAGTGTTTTTATAGTGCACTTCCACAATTCTGTCGCCGTCTGTACGGTATACAGTGTACCAACAGTCGCAGAATGAAAAGGTTCGTCACTTTTTGACTCTATGTCAACGGGTTAAGGTCGAAAAGTGACGAACCTTTTCATTCCGCTACTATACATTTAAATCGGTCAGTATGGGGTATGGGCAAGTCTGTAAGTTTGAGATATACAAAGACTTGTTCGACGGAGAGTCAAGTCAGATATGAGGTATCTTTTTTATTTATTTTTTCAACTTCATTTTTTTTTTATTACTTTTACGGTCATCCCATGAAACCATATATTTCAAACTAAATACAAACTGAAATATAGATATATTAACACCTAGTACCTACCCAAAACGCAGTAGTTTACTTATTATTATAACTAGCTTTCTTGTAGTAGCAGTAGTTCAGTTAAGTTGTTTTATTAGTCCTGTTGACCAATTATTTTGTAATATAAATAAATAAATTGTGTGTTGAGAATTTGTTCCCGAGTTTTCTAGTTTTATGTATTAATCAATACAAAGACAAATTAAATGACTACCAGATGGCCTAGTAGTTAGAGAACCTGACTACGAAGCTTAAGGTCCCGGTTTCGATTCCCATATCGGGGCAGATATTTGTATAAATAATATGAATGTTTGTTCTCGGGTCTTGGGTGTTTAATATGTATTTAAGTATGTATCTATTTATATAAGTATGTTTATCCGTTGCCTAGTAGCCATAACACAAGCTTTCTTAGCTTACTTTGGGACTAGGTTAATTGGTGTGAATTGTCTCGTGATATTATTATTATGAATGTTGAGAGCGCCCACCGCCCCAGCCAAGCTCCTCATCGGAGCCCCCGCAACACATTGCACCACTCAAGACCTTTGCTGCCTCAACAGCTGTTCTGTTCTGATCTGTTTTACAAATAATGTACTCATAAGTAATAATTATGAATAGAAATAATTTATATAAAGTTTTTTCAGGATTCTCATCATGGACTATTCTCTCCAAGGTCCAGTGCCTGTAGTAGTCCAGTATCAGTAGCTTTGCCAGAAAGGCAGAGTATATTAATTTTAGGACCAGGAGGAACTTTAGAGGTATGTAATTTAAACACTACACTCAAATAGCTTTGCATTTGTCAACATTATTTTTGTTATGTTATGTGTGATATGCATACCTCTGCTAACTCGGGACACCTAAACTAAAGTGATGTAGCAAAATATTTTATCAACAAAAAAATATATCGAGATACTGTTAACATCTAAATGTTATTCAACATAAATAAATATTATTTAGTTTCTCTTCATTTTTTATAATATATATCAACATCTTTTTTATTGATATCAAATCCCTAATATATGGTGATAAGGGTAGGTAGGGGCCTGGGAGCGTTTGACTTTGATATCCAGCAAATAATAACAATTATTCTTACCTAAGATAATTTAAAAGCGAAAAAGTTTTTCGGGTGCGCCGGAGGGATTTGAACCCACTTCTCTCGGGTATGCGCCCCAACGTCGCACCAACCGACTAACCCGAAATTCTTAATCGCTTGCATACACCAATCAAAACTTTTCGCTTTTAAATAATCTTAGGATTTCGTCAAGCAAGCGTTCATTGCTCTAAAAACAAATAATATTATTCTTACCTTCTTTTGTGCAGGGTGACGCATCTTTACAAGCTAAACTGGTACAACAAACACCTGTACAAGCTACACCGGCACAAGCTACAATTGTACTGCCCACATATGTAGAGCAAACATATGTAGAGCCCAAATCTAACCAGTTGTCTGCTCCACTGAAAAATCAAGAGGGATCTTTAGCAAAGGTAAGCAACCACAAATTTACTTACCTCCCTAAAGATGTAAATCGAATTTACATCCCGGATTTCGAGTTAAATGCAACCTCCTTTCAGAGCATGAGTGATGAAAAACATATTGCATTTTAGTTACCACAAGAAAAGTGTTGCAATATATTGGGCCGGCTTAATTTAAAATTTAATTATATTTATTTAAACTTTATTGTGTAAATTATAAAAAAAATACAAATGGTGGACTTATTGCCTAATGACATTCTCTAGCAGTCAACCATACCTATAACCAATTAAGATAGGTTTATTTATTTATTTTGAATTTGATTGATGTGATATTATTTTGCATTAATATTACTTGTCTTTATAGTGCACTAGCTTTTTGCCCGCGGTTTCGATCGCGCTAAGTATTATTTTCTCCATACAAACTTTGGACCCCCATTTCACGTTTAAGTTTTGGATTTTTTTTTCTTTTGGCCCATGCCTACATCCGTTCAGTGGTTTTTGAGCTGTGTGTTGATAGATCAGTCAGTAACTGTTGCCTTTTATATATATACACAAGAGATTATTATGTTAGTTTTTATTTTACAAAAGAATTGTGCAAAGACTGACTTAGTTACAAACTTGTTTCAGGACTTGTCATTTACACTAGAGGATTTTTTGAAGGATATTAATGCGGAAGAAGTCGTTCAGGACGTCGCCAGGTCGTTCACATCTTCACTAAACAATCTTTTATCTAAACACACAAGAGGAAAAATATTAATTGAGAAATCTAAAAAAGGCCAAGCCTTGTTATCGCGTGACCGCTGCTATATCGTTAGCTTAATTGTAGAAGCAGAGCTCCAATTATTACAAAAATTGAACCAAACCATTAGAAAAGATGTATGGCAAAAGTGGAGTGAAGAGATCGCAGCACTATTCAAGGGAGAATCGAAAAACTTATATTATGTTCCTTATCATATTGTTGACGGAAAAGTAATTCAAGCGAGCGGCCTCGCACGTCAAAAAAGCGCAGGGCTGAGAGTGACAGTGGCTGCAGCTCCGATTCCAGCAAAAGTACCACCAAGAGGCTAAGGCCATTACCAGATAAATTTCAAGATAAACCGACTAGCGACTCTGAAGAATCCTTAGATTGGCTTAGAAGTTCGTCTTCTCCTTCAGAGATATTAATGACCAAATGGCAAGCCACTTTTGATCTGCGGGCTAAGATACTGAAAGAAATTTCATATGTTGAATATTTCAACACTTTTCCAGGTTTAAAACTGCCTAACGGACACAAGTTGGTGAGTTGCAGTCATATTTTAACATTTAATAAGTAAATAATCATGTATCTAAATAAGTAACTTAACATTAATATTATTTTACAGTTGACTGCTGATTTCGAGGACGTATATCCATCGGCAAACAACACATTTGTCGAGAGGTTTCCGCTAGTGAAACTTAAAATATTAAAATTACTCGCTGATCGCGGCGAGTCCAGCAAATCAGACCAAACAACGTTTGAACTGCTCGAATTAGCTTCTGGTGAGTAATTGTTTTGGTCTACTATTATTTAATAGTACATTAGTTACCAAGGGCTTTCTTTTCTACTGCCCGTGGTGAGTACACATGCGAGTTTTACCGTATGCGTAGCGTGCGGTAAAACTCACATGGCCAGGTGTGACGTAATAGTACATTATGATACAAGTGTGCTATATTGATCATTACATACGAGGCATTACTGCAAGCGCGAGCAACAGGCGAGCGCGGTAAGGAAGCTGAGTATGTAATTATCAATGCACACGAGTTGCATATAACGTTTTTCAACAGGCTATCACTCGCGTTTGGTGCCTCAATAAGTATTTCCGTCGGGGTTGAGTTAATATTTTGCTCGTGTTCACTATTTTATGATTGACTTGGCAACATTTTACTATCATTATCACTATCAGCAAACGCCTTAGGGATTTCAGGACAACAAATTTAAGAATTTTTGTGTTCATTTTACAGCTAGTGAAGAGCAAGCAAGTGTAGCCGCATTACTTGGAATCGTCGCCCTGCTCCGACAGATGCACACCGTCACCGTTCCGAAAAAGAAATTGTGGAGGCTGACTAGGGAAGAAACTAGGAGTGGTTTGTTGGCGCGCGTTGCATCAGCGTCTGAAATTGCAACATATTGCATTCAAAGAGAGGCATTTAATGTTTCGAAAGGTATACCAAACCAGCCGTATATCATTGCGGTGGGGCCGACATGGGAAAAAGTAAACACATTTGAAATTATAACTACTGCTGGTGGCCTTAGATACCAAGTACCCACAATTTGTGAGGCTATAAAGGTCACGTATAATTTATACTGGGCATTAGACTGTGCTTACCCAAAGGTAGCCGCGCCATGCTGGATGTTCATACAGCGCGCTATGTTTCAAATGCAGTCAAAGTTTGACGTTGAAGGGGTTCCTTTAAGAGAATTACTGTCCCAACTAAATGTTATAAATTAAAGCAGCTTCACTGAATGTTTCTTCGGAGGTAGTTTAAAAAGCAATATGATTTCATGCATGGTATGCAACAATACTTTTAATAGTTTTATTCGGTTGAGAAAACACATGGCATTTTATCATAGAGATGTTACAACGTTTTCTTGTGCGAGTACAAACTGTTTTAGAACATTTAAAATTTTCAATTCTTATAGAAGGCACTATCTAAAGTCTCACTCAGTTCTGCCTAATACGGTACAAAGTAATGAAGAAACTATAGGCGATACCTTAATTCACAATGAGGAAGTTATAAGCAATCCTTTCCAAGAAAAAATAATTTTACACAAACTTAGTACTTCAAACAAGACAGATAAATCGATCCCTTTGGATATAAGTTTGGCGCAGCTAATGTCTTCTCTTTATGGTAATCCTCAGGTGCCACAAAAAGTTGCTGATACTGTATTTAATGGCATTAAGTGTATATTTCATAACTCTATTCTTCCTGTTTTAGACCAAAGCAGTAATGTTTTGATAGAAAGAAACATTGATTCCTCTTTAACCAAACTTGATAGCTATCACTTGAGGCTAAAATATTATCAACTAGTTATCCCAACTCCAATCCATCACATAATATTACAATTTCTAATTCGGATATTAATTCTAACTTGTCTCCAGTTTTTAGGGTTCTGTACCCAAAAGATAAAAACGAGACCCTATTACTGAGACTTCGATGTCCATCCGTCTGTCATCAGGCTGTAACTCACGAACCGTGATAGTTAGACAATTGAAATTTTCACCGGTACAGTCAAATAGAAATGCTTGATCTAAATAATAATTTAACTTGCAAATGAACCGCAGTTGAAATTTCGCCGATGTATTTTGGTTGTCGTTATAACAACAAATACTAAAAAATAGAATAAAATAAATATTTAAGGTGTTCTCATACAACAAACATTATTTTTATCATCTCCATTAAGAGGCTATTGAAAGACAAACTGAAAAATGTTGATATATAGGCAAAATTCGTGTCTAAACTCCTGACCAGTGGTGGTGTAGGGGTTTAGCACGCAGCACGGAATGCTGAGACCTGGGTTCGATTCCTAGCGCTGGTCTCTTTTTTTGGTTTTTTTCTGTGTATCCATGTTTCAGTTTGTATTTAGTATAAAAATATTACGATTTCACGGGATGACCGTAAAAGTAAAAAAATTTTGGAGTTAAAAATAAAAAATACAAAAAGACTCCAAAAACCAATCTTGACCATGACATTTGTTATGCCGTAAGGACATACAACTGACATTAAATAATTATCATAGTATACGTAATATTATTATAGTATACGCATCGCTAAATCAAAGGAATAAAACAACAAAATAATTGACTATATTTATTACATAACAAAATTATAAATAAACAATTATAAAGTTAATAACTTGCACTATATCCACACAACTTCTTTGAAATTTTATTTATTACACTTTCTGTACTGTCTATTATCTCATCCATCATATCCGTCACTCGTCACATATTGTGCACTAAGCAGAACGTTTTCACTGGTTTCATCGTTTTGTTCGGGCACGCAGTACCTTATGTTAATTATTTTGATTTTAATTAGTCTATTCCCCTTAGCTGCTTCATTTTTTATAACAAACGACGGTGGATGTCCTCGTACACTTCGCATAACTACTTTATTTAGCCTTAATTTTTGTTTAATAGACTTCGTTTTTGTTTTACAACACAGTATATGTAATATTATAGGTACCTATTTAAATTGTTGATTAAAATAAATTACATTAAATTAAGCTTAAAATAAATTTATACAAAGAAAAAATTATAATATCGAACTATGACCCCATGCTCAGTTTCTGTAATTTTTTCCCAACTGGACATGTAATCGTAAGGATAAACTCCTTTGCGTATTAATAAATCAAATTTGGCTTGTTGAGGGAAAAAATTACTCAGGTGTAAAAAATCTGCTTTACATAAACCCTTTGCTAACTTTTCTAAACTCGTCCTAAAAATTTAAATGAGTCTACAAATCGTATTTGCGCATACTGATTATTGGATAACCTCAAAAATTTTGTAAATGAAATATAGTTTTCTTTGTTCTTAGGTATTACTTTTATAGGTCTTGAACATTATCCCAATTCCTTGATAAATAAATGCCAATCGTACACTGACAAGTTGTGAAAGAATACAGGAATGAGTTTCGGCACACGAAAAATCAAGTTACAGTATTGATGCGCCACACCGCGGTATGCCCCTGTTAAATGACAGTGGTCTCTTACTTTATCCCAAAACAGGGGGGTATGACAAATTATGTGACAAGTTGTACCGTTGTTATATGCTAAAAAGTTTTCATGGGTAAGACTCATAGCGACTTCGTTATTTAACACTTCATATATTTCATTTACATGTCTATACTAATATTATAAAAACTCAGAAACGCAATCAGGACCAGGATACTGAACAAAACGATTTAGGCTTTTGTCGTAAGAACAAACTATATGATAAGCAAAAGCTGAAGGTAAATGAACTTGATTTTTCGAGGTAAAACTATGCGTCTAGACGCCTGTTCACAACCATGGTAGGGTATAAGAATGGTTTCAAAGTCAGCATACACTACGAAGGGCACGTCTTGTTTGCAGTCAAAATGTTTAAATTCAAGAAATGTACCCTTATCTGGGAGCACAGTGGCTATCCCGCTGCAAGTATGTCTTATATATCCGTGTTCTGTAGCAAAAAATATGAGACAGTCTTCGCAAAATTAAGTTTACCATGATGATTAGTAATTTGAGAACGAACGAGTCGCGGTAAATTATTTATTAAAACGTAGTGTGATTTAGGACCGTTCTCAATTAAAAGTTAATTATTTTTTTACGTCTAGTGTACTCGGATCTGAAAAGTGGTCCTACAACTGTACGATTGTTTTTTAAAGAATACACATTGATGCTTAAATCATTAATTAAACCATTTATTAATTTTATTTAGTTTTTAGTTTAGTTAGTTTTACTTTATTTTTAATTATACTGTTAATTTATTTAAAGTTAATTTTATTATGTTTATGTCAATCAATATTATTCTGCTTGAAAGTAGCAATATCTGAAAAGGTTACTGGAAAACACATGTTATCAACATTCAACACACTATTAAAGTGTGGGTATGAAGTCGTACGCTCTTTATGGGTTTTAGTCGGATAGAGCGCAGCAACAATACTCCAAAGAAAGCAATAATTATCTTTATTATGTATGTTGGTGCAGGCTTTTTTATTTTTAATAAACTTTGGCAACTCTATGTAAGAAGAACCTTTTTAATGGTTCGTACTTGTTGATATTTACCTCTAAATATAAATTGGATAAAAATGTCCGACCACTATCGCGTTCTTGAAATTTTTAAAACCACGTGAACCCACCACGTGAACGTTTTTTAAAACCCGTTTTGATACAGTTCTTTAAAATTGTAGTTTTGATGTACTGCAAAGTTTTTTGTAGTAAAAGATTTAATTTCCTCTTTGTCGTCTTTAAATAAAAGAAAGTTGCAAAAATATTCAAAGTTGATTTTTAAACAATCGTACTTTTGCAGACGTGTGTTTATAATACTTTCTAATTTAGGCGCTAAAGTAATCAGAAACATTTCGGGTAAAACACATTTCAACTCATCAGATCCAAATACTCTGTAAGACGATATGCGACCTCTAAATGCAGAATTGCAGACGTTCAACCGCGCTATCAGTTGCTTTAATCACAGGATTATTTTTGTGTTTAGTACTTCTTAAATGTCCCACCCATTTATTTTTTTCTACTTCGAGTGAACAAGCAGTGCAGAAAGGCATAGTTAATTAATCGTATCTTATGTAATGTAAATGTAGCTACTTTAAAAATATAATAGCAATAATAATATATAGGTAATCAATAAAAGTTTAAAAAACCGAACATGTTAAAGGACCGGCTTCACCATACAATGTTAAATATTATAGACTGACTAGCTTTTGCCCGCGACTTCGTCCGCGTAGAATTCCAATTTGTGGTAAAGCTTATTCATCTCTTTCATTGTATATACAAAAATCCGGCAACGGCAACATCCATCATTATTATCATTTCATCATCATCAGTATCAGTTAGTGAATATTATTTTTTTTTTTTTTTTTTTATTTATTATTTATTTATTCATAAAAATACAAAATATAAACATGAACATGAAATAATCTTAGGTCTAGATAGTAAATTTA
Organism: Archips xylosteana; assembly: GCA_947563465.1. Classification (NCBI taxonomy): domain Eukaryota; kingdom Metazoa; phylum Arthropoda; class Insecta; order Lepidoptera; family Tortricidae; genus Archips; species Archips xylosteana. The sequence continues at coordinate 24,862 of CANOAX010000001.1, forward strand.
GTTTAGTCTAAGCTAGGTTACAAGTGTAACCTGTGTTATAGACAAAAGGAATCTAAAGAATTAAAATACAACTCGAGCATTTAACATCGCAACACAATATCTTAAAACATAATACTTAGTTGGTAATTAAACTATAATAATTTAATCAAGTGTCAAATAACAAAACAAACGAAGAACACTCGGCTACACAGCGTCACCCTCACCTTGCAATCGTCAGCAGATTTTCAGTGTCAACATAAGAAAGACCTTGCAGCCACGCAATAACCTTAACCTTGCACACTTTACGGTTTAAGTCATAAATATTTAGTACTTTATTGATTTTATTGTATAAATAAGGTCCAAGAAAGGGAAAGAATTTATGCGCGAAAGCATGAGAGGTGCTTTTGGGAACAAAAACTATGTCTTTGCGCCTTTTGTTGTTCACACCAGGGTTATACGGAGCTGAAATATGCTGTTTCATAATTAGTGATAGTATGAAAAGTTGTCGCACGGTAAGTACTTTGCAAGATTGATACAGCTCCAATGTCGGAAACAGGAAAGGCCTGAAAGTAGCGACCTTTAAGACCGCTCTTTGAGCTCTTTCTAAGGTTAGGAGCGTGGTTTTCGCTGCGCCTCCCCACGATGAAATGCAGTATGTTAGCACGGATTGACACAGAGCTGAGTAGATTTGATTTAATATTTTTTTATTCGCTACATGACGAAGTTTTTTAAATATAAACATAAGCTTTCGAATCCTGTTAGCGACTGTCTCTATGTGTTGGGTAAAATTTAGATTGGAGTCAACTATAACACCTAGATATTTAGTGGAGCTAACTTTAGTAATGACAGGACAAGTATAGCATTCGTTCTGGTTAGTAAGGGAGCATTGGTGTGCCCGAATGGAGCATGCATGACTAGTCGGTTGCTGGGAGTTTCTTAAAGAAAAGGCGACATGAACGGTTTTTCCTGGGTTCAAAGTTAATAAATTGTGATGGAGCCAACCAGTAACCAAGCTGAAACCATTCTGTGCAGAACAGTAAACATTATCCCACGAATTGCCCGAAAAAATTAGGACGGTATCATCAGCGTATGAGATCATTGTACCACGGTCTAACTCTAAGTTACACAAGTCATTAATAAAAATCAAAAAAAGTGTAGGAGCCAATATACTACCTTGAGGGACCCCAAAATCAAGCCGAAGATCGGAACTGTAGGTGGAACCAATTTTGACCCGTTGGAAGCGATTACTAAGGTAATCTCTGAAGAGATTCAACTGCGTTCCCCTAATACCTATACTTTCTAATTTTTGTAAAAGAATTGGCACTGAAACCGAATCAAAAGCTTTCGCTAGGTCCAGAAAAACACCTAGGGTTTTAAATCCTTGGTCCAAATTCGAAGAAATGAGGTCCGTAAGCAGATTCACCGCATCACTAGTTGACTTTTTAGCTCTAAAGCCAAATTGCTGATCTGAAAGAATATTATTGGTTTCAAGGTAGCTAACTAATCTCTTATTTATAATTTTTTCCAGGATTTTAGAAAGAGATGGCAGTATAGAAATAGGCCTATAGTTGTTAATATTTAGTTTATCCCCCGATTTATGAATAGGTATCACAATTGCCTTCTTTAGGACATCAGGAAAAATCCCATTTGACAGACATTGCTGAAATATGTGCGTTAAAGGCTTAACTAGGATACTACTATAACGCTTTAAAGTCGCAACAGAAATATTATCACAGCCTACGGCACGACTATCATTCAAACTGCTGATAATGCAACCTACTTCAGTCTCGTCGGTATTAAACAAAACAAACGATGTTAGACATGGGTGAGTCACACTCCGCATGGCGCGAGACGTGCCTTTGTTTTTATTTAATATTTCACAAGCGAGACCTTTCCCTATGTTAGCAAAAAACGTGTTAGCACTGTTAGCAACTGCTACCGGGTTATTGTTAGTCATTAGTAAATCACTACAATGATCACGTTTGGAACTGGAATACGTGATTTTCCTGACGAACTTCCACAATTTTTTGTTATTCTGTCCATTTTCTTCAAGGATAGATTTTTCATGCAGGTTTTTTAACTTCCTCAGAAGATTGTTGCAGAAGTTTCTATATCGTTTATAAATTACAGCCAGCATTAAGTCATCAGGAAATTGTTTTGCTTTGGCATGAAGGCGATCTCGATGCCGAATACACCTAATTAATCCAGGAGTTATCCAGGGTTTAATATTTATCTGACGACGGGACAAATTGACAAAGGTAGTAGAGTCCACAACGGCATTTTGTATCGAATTTACAAGGAAATTCAGTGACTCATTGGGATCCGGCGAGGAGTAAATTTTATCAAACATAATGTTCTTTAAAGCATTTTCAAGCTTAGTGTGATTAATTTTCTCCAAAGTGTGCATAAGAGGTCTCTTTGGGAGGTTTAATTCAAGGGATAATAACACGGAATGGTGATCAGTAAGTGTCGAGTTAGTAACAAGGGTAGTAGATGGTAACATGCATTTGATCAAAAAGTGATCTAGGCAAGAGCCACTTTGGTGCGTGGGAAGTTGGTGAGCGGGTAATAGACCATGAAGTGAGCATAAGTTAAGATAATCATGACGACGTGTGTCTTGAGAATCATGTGAAATATTGATGTTCAAATCTCCCACCAATAAAATGTTATTAAATGCTGAGAGTTTTTTGAGCATCTTGTCTAACGATTGCAAAAAGTTAACAATATTGTTATTAGAGGGAGACCTGTATATAGCGATGATTGCTGTGTCCTTACCAACTCTTAAAACTAAACTATTACAATCGAAAATATGAGGTTCTTCTACAGCAATGGTAAGTTGGGGCTTATAGTATACAACAATACCTTCATTTTGAGTGTCAACATTTTTAGTACTAAACATACAGTATCCTTCTAAATCCGGTAAAAACTTATCCCGGTTTTTTAACCAACATTCTGTTAAAATAATAACATCATTACAGAGATCCAGCCTATTCAAAAGAACTTCAAGACCATCAAAGTTGCGATGTATGCTACGAATGTTTTGGGTTAATATAGTAAAAGGATGCTTGATTTTTGATAATTTACCTTTGCATTCTTCAACATCGCAAGACGAATGGTTAGAAACTTTCACTAGGTCCAACTCTTCACAGATAAATCTATCCATATAATTATTTAAATAAACCTAATTTACTACTATTTAAAGTGCTAGATAAAAATACCTTATGAGTGGCGCTCCTAGGCGCCTACATAATCAGTTGATTCGATGTATCTAGAGACAGCGTGTTTGCGTGCAGGACAGTGTTCATCGCCTGTTCTATGATTGCTGGGTTTTTTATAACGGAGGCACGTCGCACACACTGGTGCCGCTTCCCTTTTTGAGCAGTCTCTCATTTCATGGCCAATCTGACCGCAGTGGCCGCAGGTGGGGTTCCGATCTCTACAGAATTTTGCAGAGTGACCGTATTGATGACACTTAAAGCATCTGGATACATGCGTGAAATCTCTAATTGGAAAAGAAGACCAATTAATGAAGACACGTTCTTGATTTTTCAGGACATTTCGAATATTAGCAGGAATTTCCAAAATAAAATTGCAGGTCTGAGCATCTTTTTTACCTGATTTGTGACTCAGTCGAACACTACTAATAAATTGCTCACGAGAAAGTTCTGTAAGTTTCGGGGCTACGTTCTGGACATATAAATGGTCAAAAAATTCCTTCTCCTCAAGATCTTTAGGAAGACCGAACACAATCATTTTGGGCTTACGCTTGTCCTGCTCAGCCACTGTAAGTCCTGAAGAAGTAAGTTTCTCAGAGGTCTTAAGCTTTTTGATGTCTTCCTTGTTCTCCGAGCTGATGATCACGCCTCCGTTTTTAGTGTTCCAGACTCCGCGTACTTGCAATTTTAACTCCTCAGGATTGATGATCGTTTGAACGAGTGCTCTGGTTTCCTCGCTAGTCTTCTTTTTGTCTTCCGGAAAAATAGCCACAGTACTCAGTTTTGATGGGCGTATTAGATGTTGCGTTCCTTTTTTAGTCATGGACGCGTATGATAAGGTCTCCGTATTCTGTTGTTTGTTATCAAAAACTGCGGATGTTAGTATCTCAAGATGGTGGGCCAGTTCACGCTTCTCAGACATAGTTTGTAAGGACATCTGTGCAGATAAAAGTTTTTGCTTCACGGACTGGTATTGCAAAACCATTTGAGAGGTCCCGTGTCCGATCTTCCGACATAAGGTATGAATTTTCAGCTTCTGATCGGAGTTCAATTTCCCTTCAGTTGCGGTTGAGCAGATTTCAGTCAAAAACCTTTCAATGCCACTCAACCAATTCTGCAGGTCCGATGTTGCGAACACTTGAGGCTGGTCGGGCTCTGACGGTACATCTTCTTGATCACGCGGAGGCGGCGGGGCCTGGGTCTGAGGGCTTCGCGGAGTAAGACCACTACGATTGAATGGACTATTTGGGGTTGACATTATTTTTTAACACTTGACATATTATTTAACAAATAATAAAATCGAGACGCGGTTTATTAAAAATAAAGCGGAGGCACGTGCGTGTCAGTCGCGCGCGACGAATCGAAATCAATTCGTCAATTATAAATCCCGTTTATTCTCTATCCCGTGGTAATTTCAACAAATTTGTCCTTATTCTATGCAATTTTTCGCTTATTTTTATCCCGCGGGAATTTTGCATTTTCCCCGAGAAAAAGTAGCCTATGTCCTTAAAGGTGTAGCTTTCTACCGGTGAAAGAAATTTACAAATCAGCCCTCAAGTGATATTCACTTCTTTCTATCCCACGGGAATATTGCATTTTACCGAATAAATAGTAGGTAGCCTAGCCTATACCAATAAAGGATAGTGTAGCTTTCTTTTGGTATTTTTTTTAAACTCAGCCCCGAAGTGAAATTTACTATTTTCTCGTGATTTTCTCTATACCGCGCGAATTTTGCATTTATCCGGAAAATAGCATCCTATGTTAATCAAGGACAGTGTATCTTTTCTATTGGTGAAAGACATTTTAAAATGAGCTCCTAAGTTGAATTTTTTTTTCTATCCGTTGGGAATTTTGTATTTTTCCGGAAAAAAGTAGCCTATGTCAATAAAGGATAGTGTAACTTTTTACTGGCAAAAGATTTTTTTTTAATCGGCTCTGTCGCCGCAAAGCGCGATTTGGACCGAATGTTGAGTGAACTAAAACTGTCATTGATTTTTGTACTGGTAACACTGAGTGTGAGTGGGGAGCGATCTTTTTTGGTGACTAGACAACGGTGGCTAGTTTGAAAGTTAACGGCAAAGGCGCGACTGGTAAAAAGGGCATTAACTTGTATTGAAAGTATGTATGAAGGATAGGGGAGATAAATTGCATTGTGCGTTTGTGTAGTGAGTAAAAGAACAACCAATGGTGAGTCCCTAAACGTTCCTTATGTAATGTCGTGCCTATTGTAGAGCAATATGATCACAAGAATGAACCGTATAATAATCAATCAAGTTTAAGGAACAGTGCATGTTAAGCACACAGCACAGCCCGAGGATGTAGACGTAGTAGAGTTACCTGCAACTACAGAAGAACCCTCGCAGACTAATGACGTGATAAGACATTGCAATCAGAATATTTTCCCGATGAAGTCGCAGGCAAAAGGACTCACTCATTTATCATGCAAGTTAGGCTTATTCCTCGATGTTGATGGAATATTAAGATGCAAAGGGCGCATGTCGAACACCACATGGACGTATGACAAGAAACATCCTATACTGATACTAAGGAAATGTATTTTCACAAATGAGATTATTAAAAGTACTCATGAGTCCAACTACCATGTAGGGGTAGCACATACATTGAGTATCATTCGACAAAATACTGGATACCGCAGGGGAGAGCAGAGGTGTAGCGCTTAATTAGAAAATGTCCTCAGTGCATGAAATATGGAGGAGGTCCATATAAACTGCCACCTACTCCAGCGTTACCAGCAGAGAGAGTAAATTATAGCAAACCATTTACTTATACTGGAATGGACTATTTTGGACCAATGTTTGTGAGTACTGAGTCTGGGAAGGAATAACGATGGATATGTATGTACACATGTTTAGCTGTGCGCGCCATTCACATGGAAGTAGTAAACAACTTAACAGCTGATGAATGTTTGCTGGCTTTAAGAAGATTTACAGCGGCAAGAGGCGTGCCAGTCAAAATTGTTTCAGACTTCGCGGACATACCTGGGTAATGGACGACTTAGTTCGTGTAACTGGTGATACAGCTGACCGGAATGGAGTTTCTCGTGGTGATGAGGAACAACATGATGCAACACACTGCGGTGATGATTCGGTTGAAGGTGAATCGACCAGGAAGAAGAGGGACGCAGCCATAAAGGCAAAGGAGAGGATCGCCGAGTGGATGCGTCAACTATTTGTCCTGTTGTAACAAGCCAGCAAGCTCTCGCCTTCGGGAGTGTCGCCGCAAAGCGCGATTTGGACAGAATGTTGAGTGAACTAAAACTGTCATTGATTTTTGTACTGGTAACACTGAGTGTGAGTGGGGAGCGATCTTTTTTGGTGACTAGACAACGGTGGCTAGTTTGAAAGTTAACGGCAAAGGCGCGACTGGTAAAAAGGGCATTAACTTGTATTGAAAGTATGTATGAAGGATAGGGGAGATAAATTGCATTGTGCGTTTGTGTAGTGAGTAAAAGAACAACCAATGGTGAGTCCCTAAACGTTCCTTATGTAATGTCGTGCCTATTGTAGAGCAATATGATCACAAGAATGAACCGTATAATAATCAATCAAGTTTAAGGAACAGTGCATGTTAAGCACACAGCACAAGGTAACTAAACCTTGTATCACAATCCCGAACCGAGTGTTGGTTCAGGTGGTCAGGGCTGGCTATGAGGGGATTTGTTGGGAGGCCAGTGGGCGGAAGCCCGGTTGTGATTGTAGATTATTAAGGACAAACAAAGTAATAATGATTAGGGTTCATTCAACGATCATATTGTGCTATAAATGTGGTTACAGTTATCGTAGGTATATTGCGAAGCTATACCATACACCCCTAGTAGAAGGCGTCGCCATAGGCTCGGAAGTTTCGTAGATTATCTATCCCACAGGAATTTCCAAAAATCCCGCAATAAGTTTTTTTGCTGTTATGTATGACTATTTACGTTTATACTGAATTTGAAAAGTTTAGTAATTGTAGTTACGGACATAGGATCCAGTTGAGTTGAGTAAATAAAATCTGATTTATCCTTATCCCGTGGAAATTTTCAAAATTATTGAAATTAGCTTTATACCTATTCTAATAGTCTACTTGCATGCCCAATGTGAACAGTTTAGTAATCTTCGTTATGGGGATAGGGTCACTCTCGACTGATGAAATATATACATCCCGTATATTCCTTATCCCGTGGGAATTCCGGAAAATTCTTTCTTATCGGATGCCTACGTCATACAAAGACCACATCCTCCAAGTTTCAGGTCTCTATATACAGCGGTTTAGGCTGTGCGTTAATCCGCCAGTCAGTCATTTAGTACTTCAGGACAAAGCATTTTATATGTATTTGCATTGCACCAAGCTTTTATGCGAGTTCAACAATGATGTTTGAATACTCAATTCGATTTTATTCGAAAAAGGTTGAACTCACATAAAAGCATCATCATCATTTCAGCCGTAGGACGTCCACTGCTGGACAAAGGCCTCCCTCATTGACGCCCAATCTAATGATTGGGAGCAACCAAATTCTATGGAAACATGGAAGTGCGCGCGCGGAGACGCTGTCCATCTTTCCCTAGTAATTGAATTTTTTACGTAAACGCGATCGAGAAGTATTTTGGTGAAGTAAAAACTTATACTAAGCATACTGTACGCTTGTTTTAACTAATATAATACCTACTTGTGTATCATGAAGTAAAAACTTATACTAAGCATACTGTACGCTTGTTTTAACTAATATAATACCTACTTGTGTATCAAATTTGAAGAGTCTAGTTATTACAGTTACAGAGATACGGTCACTCGGAATCGAATATATAAATCCCGTTTTTTCCCGTTCCCGTGGGAATTTTGGAAATTCCTCTCTCAATGCTCCTCTACACTCCCCAAGCAACCTACATGCCGAATTTCAGCTTTCTACGACCAGAAAACGAAAAATCTCGTTTTTTCCTTATCCCGTGGGAATTTCCGAAAATCCTTGCAACAGTTTTTTACTATTATAATTACCTACTTCTATGCCAAATTTGAAGAGTCTAATAATTACAGTTCATAGGATTCCGTTGAACTGAATATATAAATCCCGTTTTTTTCCTTATCCCGTGGGAATTTTAAAAATCCTGAAATTAATGTTTTAACTAATATAATACCTACTTGTGTATCAAATTTGAAGAGTCTAGTTATTATAGTTACAGAGATACGGTCACTCGGAATCGAATATATAAATCCCGTTTTTTCCCGTTCCCGTGGGAATTTTGGAAATTCCTCTCTCAATGCTCCTCTACACTTCCCAAGCAACCTACATGCCGAATTTGAGCTTTCTACGACCAGTAAAACGATAAATCCCGTTTTTTCTTTATCCCGTGGGAATTTCTGAAAATCCTTAAAACTGTTTTTCACTATTATAATTACCTACTTCTATGCCAAATTTGAAGAGTCTAGTAATTATGGTTCATAGGATTCCGTTGAACTGAATATATAAATCCGGTTTTTTTCTTATCCCGTGGGAATTTTGAAAAATCCTGATTTTAATATTTTAACTAATGTAATACCCATTTGTATATCAAATTTGAAGAGTCTAGTTATTATAATTACTGAGATAGGGTCACTCGGAATCGAATATATAAATCCCGTTATTTCCCGTTCCCGTGGGAATTTTGGAAATTCCTCTCTCAATGCTCCTCTACACTCCCCAAGCAACCTTCATGCCGAATTTCAGCTTTCTACGACCAGTAAATTGAAATATCCCGTTTTTTCTTTATCCCGTGGGAATTTCCAAAAATCCTTAAAACAGTTTTTTACTATTACAATTACCTACTTCTATGCCAAATTTGAAGAGTCTAGTAATTATAGTTCATAGGATTCCGTTGAACTGAATATATAAATCCCGTTTATTCCTTATCCCGTGAGAATTTTGAAAAATCCTGAAATGGATGTTTTTATTATTGTAATACCTACTTGTGTATCAAATTTGAAGAGTCTAGTTATTATAGTTACTGAGATACGGTCACTCGGAATCGAATCTATAAATCCCGTTTTTTCCCGTTCCCGTGGGAATTTCCAAAAATCCTTCCTTAGTGGATGCCTACATTGTATAAGGAATCTATGTGCAAAATTTCAAGTCTCTAGGTCCAGTGGTTTGGGCTGTGCGTTGATATATCAACAGTCAGTCAGTCAGTCAGTCAGTTTAGAATTTTATATATATAGACTAGCTTTTGCCCGCGGCTTCGCTCGCGTGTACCATGAGAATTCCAAAGAACCAAGATATCAAGCAAGCAAGTATACAGGCAAACAAGCAAGCATGCAAGCAAGATTGCTTGCGTGACAATGGGACCATCTCAGGAGTATATTATATTCTTTCGAGTAAAAAAATAATTTTTAAAATCGGTCCGCAATTGACCGAGAAATCGGTGAACATACCTACATAAAAAAATACATAAAATGGAATGCATAACCTCCTCCTTTTTTTAAGTCGGTTAAAGAGCCCTTTGCGGCCTACTTACAGTATAAACTTATGAATTTTGAAATTTTAGCTTACAACCAGTAAAACGCAAAATCCCGTTTTTTCCCGTTCCCGTAAGATATTCGGAAAATACTTTCTTAATACGGGGAAAGTCCTCTCTCAATGCTCCTCTACACTCCCCAAGTAACTCATGCCGAATTTCAGCTTTCTACGACCAGTAAAACGAAAAATCCCGTTTTTTCCCGTTCCCGTGGGAATTTCGGAAAGTCCTCTCTCAATGCTCCTCTACACTCCCCAAGCAACCTCATGCCGAATTTTAGCTTTCTACGACCAGAAAAACGAAAAATCCCGTTTTTCCCGTTCCAGTGGGAATTTTAGATAGTCCTCTCTTAATGCTCTTCTAAACTCCCCAAGGAACCCACTTGCCAAATTTCAGCTTTCTACGACCAGTAAAACGAATAATCCCGTTTTTTCCCGTTCCCGTGGGAATTTTGGAAAGTCCTCTCTCAATGATCCTCTACACTCCCCATGCAACCTCATGCCAAATTTCAGCTTTCTACGCCCAGTAAGACGAAAAATCCCGTTTTTCCCGTTCCCGTGGGAATTTCGAAAAGTCCTCTCTTAGTGCTCCTCTATACTCCCCAAGCAACCTACATGCCGAACTTCAACTTTCTAAGACCAGTAAAACGAAAAATCCCGTTTTTTCCCGTTCCCGTGGGAATTTTGGAAAGTCCTCTCTCAATACTCCTCTGCACTCCCCAAGCAACCTACTTGCCGAATTGCAGCTTTCTACGACCAGAAAACGAAAAATCTCGTTTTTTTCCTTATCCCGTGGGAATTTCCGAAAATCCTTGAAACCGTTTTTTACTATTATAATTACCTACTTCTATGCCAAATTTAAAGAGTCTAGTAATTACAATTTATAGGATTCCGTTGAACTGAATATATAAATCCCGTTTTTTTCCTTATTTCGCGGGAATTTTGAAAAATCCTGAAATAAGTGTTTTAACTAATATAATACCTACTTGTGTATTAAATTTGAAGAGCCTAGTTTTTATAGTTACAGAGATACGGTCACTCGGAATCGAATATATAAATCCCGCTTTTTCCCGTTCCCGTGGGAATTTTGAAAAGTACTCTCTCAAGGCTCTTCAACACTCCCCAAGCAACCTACATGCCGAATTTCAGCTTTCTACGACCAGAAAACGAAAAATCTCGTTTTTTCCTTATTCCGTGGGAATTTCCAAAAATCCTTGAAATAGTTTTTTACTATTATAATTACCTACTTCTTTGCTAAATTTGAAGAGTCTAATAATTACAGTTCCTAGGATTCCGTTGAACTGAATATATAAATCCCATTTTTTTCCTTATCCCGTAGGAATTTTAAAAATCCTGAAATTAATGTTTTAACTAATATAATATCTACTTATGTATCAAATTTGAAGAGTCTAGTTATTATAGTTACAGAGATACAGTCACTCGGAATCGAATATATAAATCCGGTTTTTTCCCGTTACCGTGGGAATTTTGGAAATTCCTCTCTCAATGCTCCTCTACACTCCCCAAGCAACCTCATGCCGAATTTCAGCTTTCTACGACCAGTAAAACGAAAAATCCCGTTTTTTCCCGTTTCCGTGGGAATTTTGGAAAGTCCTCACTCAATGCTCCTCTACACTCTCCATGCAACCTCATCCCGAATTTCAGCTTACAGTAACCAACCAAACCAGTAAAACGAAAAATCCCGTTTTTCCCGTTCCCGTGGGAATTTTGAATAGTCCTCACTCAATGCTCCTCTACACTCCCCAAGCAACCTCATGCCGAATTTCAGCTTTCTACGACCAGTAAAACGAAAAATCCCGTTTTTTTCCCGTTCCCGTGGGAATTTTGGAAAGTCCTCTCTCAATGCTCCTCTACACTTCCCAAGCAACATCATGCTGAATTTCAGCTTTCTACGACCAGTAAAACGAAAAATCCCGTTTTTTCCCGTTCCCGTGGAAATTTTGGATAGTCCTCTCTTAATGCTCTTCTACACTTCCCAAGCAACCTACATGCCGAATTTCAGCTTTCTACGACAAGTAAAACGAGAAATCCCGTTTTTTCACGTTCCCGTGGGAATTTTGGAAAGTCCTCTCTCAATGCTCCTCTACACTCCCCAGGCAACCTATATGCCGAATTTCAGCTTTCTACGACCAGTAAAACGATAAATTCCGTTTTTTCTTTATCCCGTGGGAATTTCTGAAAATCCTTAAAACTGTTTTTCACTATTATAATTACCTACTTCTATGCCAAATTTGAAGAGTCTAGTAATTATAGTTCATAGGATTCCGTTGAACTGAATACATAAATCCCGTTTTTTTCTTATCCCGTGGGAATTTTGAAAAATCCTGAAACTAACTAATGTAATACCTATTTGTGTATCAAATTTGAAGAGTCTAGTTATTATAGTTACTGAGATAGGGTCACTCGAAATCGAATATATAAATCCCGTTTTTTCCCGTTCCCGTGAGAATTTTGGAAATTCCTCTCACAATGCTCCTCTACACTCCCCAAGCAACTTTCATGCCGAATTTCAGCTTTCTACGACCAGTAAAACGAAAAATCCCGTTTTTTCCTTATCCCGTGGGAATTTCCGAAAATCCTTAAAACTGTTTTTTACTATTATAATTACCTACTTCTATGCCAAATTTGAAGAGTCTAGTAATTATAGTTCATAGGATTCCGTTGAACTGAATATATAAATCCCGTTTATTCCTTATCCCGTGGGAATTTTGAAAAATCCTGAAATTGATGTTTTCATTATTGTAATACCTGCTTGTGTATCAAATTTGAAGAGTCTAGTTATTATAGTTACTGAGATACGGTCACTCGGAATCGAATCTATAAATCCCGTTTTTTCCCGTTCCCGTGGGAATTCCCAAAAATCCTTCCTTAGTGGATGCCTACATTGTATAAGGTATCTATGTGCAAAATTTCAAGTCTCTAGGTCCAGTGGTTTGAGCTGTGCGTTGATATATCAACAGTCAGTCAGTCAGTCAGTTTAGAATTTTATATATATAGATAACAAGTTGCATGCCCTAAGCGAATATTTTATATCGCTGTTACGTAAATTATTTATAATAGTAGTTTGCCCTGAAAAATGTTTTACTTGCACATTATTAATGAGTTCGATTCGGAAGTTCATTCACCAGCTAACTTGCAACGTTGCGAAATACGAATTACAATAAACACGTTGCACAATCGAGCAATACCTAGTCAGTCGATAATTGTGTATGATATTTAAATTAATTAAAACTCCCTACAAAAACACTTAACTGAAAAGTAGTTTTCAGTTCAACTGTGATGTGTGATAGATATAGTCTAGTTATACATAGCTCATAGATACATAAATAGTAACAACCATTGTAATCTTAGTAGTAATAAATCATATTTACACTAGATTGGTCGTCTATTACTCTACGCCGATCCTCTCACCCTACATGGCGACCCTGCCATAAACGGTGTCGCGCGGGCTGACGGTCACCGAGTGAAATCAAATGAGAACTTAATTAGTGAGATAACATTTATAAATATGGCTCAAGTAGACAACAGGCAGTTAATGGAACAATTAGAACAATCGGTTTTTGTGTTCGGAACAATTTGTGTGGCGGTAACCGTGGCGTTAATTATTTTGTTCGCTATCTGTAAATGCACGCGCCGTTGTTAAATACCATCATGGGAGCTTCGAGATCCAAGGAGGAGGTGATTATCGCTCAGACCTCAGCTGCTGGTGACAACAAGGCTAGTGCGGGCACCGACGAACTACGATACCATGTCAGCACAACAAACATCATTTTGGGGATGATGCTCTTCATTGTTGTCGTTGGAAGCGGATACGCTATATACAGGAGGTGCAAAGCAACTCATAAGAAGTGGATGCGTAACGAGATCGTTCTGTCGGAATTACAGCGAGCCGCTCGCGTACCTCAACAACTTAGTGTTTAATAGTGTTATTACAGAAACAACTTAGTGTTTAATAGTGTTATTACGGTTACAGAGAATTATTAGGAAAGAAGATGAGAGACAATATGGACACATAGTGAGTGCAAAAGTTAATGTAAGTTGCGATAAGTATAATTAAAAATAGATTATGCGTATAATGTGTGATGGCAGATGTGTTATTGCAATGTTTTAATGAATTATTAACTATAAAAAAGTATTTAATAAAAAGAGGACAGGCAAGATTTAAGAGTAATGTTATAGAGGTGCAATTAACAAAAGTTGATGAAATCATAAATAAGTCCAATAACTGTATCAGTCAGTTTTCTTTATTGACGGATGTGAAACCTGAGCTTATTGAGCAGGTCAATGTATTGAGTAGTAATATTAAATGCTTACATCAAGATATATTAAAGTTATGCTTAAGTAGTAAAGATAGTAGTTCTAGCGAATATAGTGATAGTGAGGATTCCGGAAACATGGAGTTCGATTTGAAATCAGCCTGTAGCCTTTTGCCGCTCATGGACGGCAGCGAAGAGACGACAAAGCGGTTAATTGACGCTATTGATATGTATTCGGGCATGTTAAATGAGACCGGTAAAAAAACTTTAATCACTTTTGTGTTAAAAGGTAGGCTGTCCGAAAACGCAAAGTTGCGTATGTCTACTAGTTATGAGTCGGTACAGTTGCTTATAAGGGATTTGCGAGACTCTCTCTTGCCGAAAAAATCTTTTACAGCTATTCAATCTCGTCTTCAAAATATAAGTCAAGGATGGCGAACCATAGATCAATATGGTTCCGAGATTGAACAGCTCTTTTCAGAGTTAACAATAACACAGGCGGATGGCGATGCTGCGAGTTACACCGTCCTAAAACCTTTAAACGAAAAGATATGTATTAAAAAGTTCACAGACGGCTTGAGGGACCCAAGACTCAGCACTATAATGGCAGCCAGGAACTACAGTAGCCTCAAGGACGCGATCCAGGCTGCTCAGGATGAGGATGTTACGAGACCCACAACGTCTGGTCAAGCGCAGGTCTTGGGTATGTACCGCTCACGAAACTCATTTAACAGGTTTCACAGAGGACCCACAAATACATACAGGAGCCAAGGGCAGCGTTTCTTCAGGGGACGGCGATCATATTCATCTTATGGTCGCTATCAACCGACCCCGCAAGTTAACGCTCACGAATTTGTCCGTAGCCACAGGGCACGGGGCAGGTCAACCCGGGGTCGTCGACCTCGCGGTCGTGGCAACGTTAACGTGATATCATCCGAAAATGGGTTGGAACAACAGCAACACACGTCGTCCAACACGGAGTCGTTGAATCACTTTTTTCGTGTCTAATTACATTTATTCATGCAGCGACATAAATAGTGTTGTACTAAATATTGCCAACGCCAATTACAGCTGGTTGATTGATACAGGCGCTTCAATTTCAGTAGTCAAATACGAAAGTATACGTAACTTAAATGTTCCATTCTATAAAAGGCGTCTATGCGTCAACGGTATAGGTGGACAAGTAACGTCAGACGGATATGTGCGATTAACTTTAAATTATAATGGTTCCGAATTCGAACATAATTTTTATGTATTCAAACAATTGTCATGCAATACAAATGGTATTATAGGTCAAGATTTTTTGACAAAATACGGAGCCATATTGAACTTTGAATTGAATACTATGCAACTCACAACATCGCGAGGAAACCCAGTAGAAATTAAATTCTTTAGGTCATCACCTTCTACTCACGTTAATACCTACCTAACAGTACCTGCTCGCAGTGAATATGTACATTACATAGAGTCTAGTATGGCGGAAGATTGCGTTATTAACTGCCAAGAGTTATGTGAAGGAGTTTTTGTAGCAAATACGATAGTTAGACCCCTTCAGGGTAAAGTACCAATCAGGATACTGAATACGAGGGACACTGACGTCAGTTTAAGTCATTTTACGGTTAACCAAAGCAAATTAAGTGATTTTTATATCAGTAAATTTAGTAAACCCACTATGAATGCAGAACGGGTGAAGTCATTATTTTCCGAGTTAAATTTAAGTAACCTAAACGAAGAAGAACAGAAATCCATTGAAAACATTTGTGCGAAATACCCAGATGTTTTTTTCCTACCAGGAGATAAATTAACTACCACCATGCTATACAAACAAACCATAGAATTAAAACCAGATAGTTACCCAGTATATGTAAAACCTTATCGATTGCCTCACTCACAAAAGACAGAAATTGATAGGCAGATTAAGGGAATGTTAGATGATGGAATAATAGAAGAAGCCAGGAGTTCGTGGTCGAGTCCTTTATTACTAGTACCTAAACGGTCAGATTCCACTAAACAGAAGAAATGGCGCGTAGTAATTGATTACAGAAAATTAAACAATCAGATAAAGGATGACAAGTTTCCTCTTCCTAACATAACAGAAATCTTAGATTCACTATCAGGAGCAATATATTTTTCTCATCTGGATTTATATCAAGGTTTTTATCAAATTGAATTAGACAAATCCAGTAGACAATTAACTGCTTTCACAACTAATAAGAATCAATATCAGATGACTAGACTCCCCCAGGGCTTAAAAACAAGCCCTAACGCATTCTCCAGAATGATGACCGTGGCCATGTCTGGCCTGAATTACGAACAATGTCTGGTATATCAAGATGACTTAGTTGTGTTTGGAAGAAACTTGTCAATACATAATCAAAATTTATTAGATGTTCTCGGTAGATTACGGAAAGTTAACTTAAAACTCAACCCTGCAAAATGTACGTTTCTGCAAAAAGAAATATTATACTTGGGTCACGTGGTTTCAGCAAACGGAATTTTACCCGATCCAGAAAAAACTAGAGTTCTTGAAAATTATCCTAAACCACAAAATGCTGATGAAGTTAAGCGGTTCGTAGCATTTGCTAGTTACTATCGCAAATTTATAGTTAATTTTGCAGATAAAGCATATTCCCTTAATAAATTATGTTGCAAAAATGTACCATTTGAATGGACCAAAGAGTGCGAATATTCATTCCAAACATTAAAATCAGCATTAGTTAAACCACCAGTTCTTCAGTATCCCGATTTCTCAGAGAAAAATCAATTTTTGTTGCAATGTGATGCATCAGGAAAAGCGATAGGGTCGGTACTATGTAATAAGGATGGTCGGCCTGTCGCTTATGCGAGCCGTAGTTTGAATAAGTCAGAATTAAACTACCCAGTCATTGAGAAGGAATTATTATCAATAGTATGGAGTGTAAAGTATTTTCGACCTTATTTATACGGCACACAATTTAAGATACAGACCGACCACCGACCACTAGTGTATTTGTTTGGTATGAAAGATCCTAGTAGTAGATTATTAAAATTCCGATTACAGTTAGAAGAATACAACTTTACGGTGGAGTACTTAAAAGGCTCTAAAAATTCCGCGGCAGACGCGCTGTCGCGTATTCAAGTTACGTCAGACGATCTAAAGTGTATGAGTGAGCAAATTATGTTAGTGATGACACGAGCACAGAGACGAAAGTTAGACGTCATGCAAAATACAAACAGTACGAATTCTTCGGTTCTTAATGCACCCATTGATTCAAGGCCTGATCACCCGAGAGTCGTGGAAATCATTAAAAAACCGGAAAATTTTACTGAGTTGTGTCTAAAGTCATGTAAAGAATATAAAAAAGTAATGAAAAATAATTTTATAAAAGAGACGTCCAAGTATTTTAATTATGTACCCGAAAAAGCATGTCTTTACATTAATCCAATATCTCAATCGTCAATCTCGCGAGCCGAATTAACGAGAGATTTGGAGTCAATATGTAATAAAATAAAAGTAAAGGAATTATGCATAGTTAGAAATAATATCAATAAAGATTTTATAGCGGGCTTAATACAAGAAATAAATAAATATAACAAGTGGTCCGGACCACGAATATGTGTGATCAGTAATACTCAAAGAATAGATAATTTACAAGACAGACGGGTCATAATTAATGACTTTCACCTACTTCCCACAAGTGGCCACGCGGGGATTAGGAGAATGTTAAATAATATTAAGAAGTACTATTTCTGGCCTAGTATGGAAAAAGATATATGTGATTTCGTTTCAAAATGCTCTCAATGCCAAAAGCAAAAATATAGTGTTCCAACTAAACAACCAATGGAAATAACGACTACAGCCAATTATGCATTCGAAAAGGTTTTCTTGGACACCGTCGGTCCACTCCAGAAAGACATTAACGGTTATTGTTATGCACTAACGCTGCAGTGCGAGTTGACTAAATTTGTGGAAGCATATCCATTACCGTCTAAGGACACGGCTACTGTAGCGCGCTCCTTCGTAGAAAACTTTGTACTACGCTATGGCATTCCACTCGAAATCGCAACCGATCGAGGCACCGAGTTCATCTCCAGCACCATGAACGAGGTATGTAAATTATTACATGTAGATCACATACCCTCTACAGCTTATCACCATGAGTCAATTGGTGCTCTAGAGAATTCGCATAAAACAATGGGAGCATATTTAAGGATACAGTGCGAAAATAAAGCGGATTCTTGGAGCACTTGGTTGCCTTATTGGTGTTTTACATATAATACCACGGTTCACACGGAGACGAGGTACACGCCTCACGAGTTAGTGTTCGGTAAGTTATGCACGCTACCTAGTAATTTAAGGAGTAGTGTCGTCAATCCCTTATATAATCACGGTAATTATCCCTTAGAGTTAAGGTATAGGTTAGAATTAGCTCAGGCAGATGCCCGTAAAAATTTAATTGATAGCAAAATTAAAAGGAAAGCGAAATATGACGCTAGCGCTAGACCGGTCAATTATACAAGCAACAGTAGTTATTTATGGTTAAGGAATGAATCAGGAGATAAAATGCAAAGCATTTATTTAGGACCATATTTAGTATTAGAGGATTTAGGATGTAACGTTAAAATACTTAGAAACGGGAAAGAAGACGTAGTACATAAAAACCGTACTAAACGATGTATTATGCCATAACATAAATGTTATATTTTTAGTACTTACTCTATAATATTGTGTTAAGATATTTTTATTATGTAAATGTTTCACTACACCTCACTTTTTTCTTGTTTTATAGGTACCTATGTAACTAAAAAATAAAATATTCCTTATGTTTATTTTTTTTAAATTACCGTGGGTGGTGTGATGTGTGATAGATATAGTCTAGTTATACATAGCTCATAGATACATAAATAGTAACAACCATTGTAATCTTAGTAGTAATAAATCATATTTACACTAGATTGGTCGTCTATTACTCTACGCCGATCCTCTCACCCTACACAACTAACCTTATGTTCTTATCTTATGTTATGTTTAACCTTATGTCACGGCTTTCATTGAGATCTAATGACATAATATGTTAAAAACCATCAAGCCGTTTACAGAATTTGCTAAAAGACAAACATACATACATACTAATAACGGTTCCGATAACATAAAAGAAAGAAAGAAAGAAAGAAGACATTTATTCACTTTCACAAGACACACATATACAAGAAAGTACACACAAAAAAAAAAAAAAAAAAAACTAAGATAACAAACAATGGAGAAATAAACATGTACAATACACAGCTCAGCATGTGTGTCCCCGCAAAAGTGAAACGGTCGCTGACTCAGCATTATGCTGAGGCTTTAGACGCCTGCAGCGCTGATTTTCTGTCAGAACCGTCTGTGACTCACGGAACGATACACAAATATACTATAATGAACCACTTACCTATATAGAAATAAATCGCCGCCCCCGCAGAATAAAGCCGCAAGTGAAAAATGACAATTTTACAGGAAAAAATAAAAACCGAAATTGATCCACAACTTTTTAATAATAAGCAGTAGAAGTTAAGTTTTAGTGGCATTCAAAAGCTAATTTTTTTCCCCACTTATTTTAATAGCTGTTTTGGATTAAGCTTTCATCATTTAAAAGTTATTGATGAAAAAACGATTTACAAAACTATTTGCGTATTCTATTATTTGTAAAATTACTTTACGGTTTTGTTCGTCTATTTTTTTCCTTTTTTTAGTTTTGTAATGAACTGTAACCTTTATATTCTTTGAATTTTTTGCAATACAGTTGTAATGGCAATACATTATTACTGTTTTATTCTGGTCCATTTATAATAATACTGAACAAGTAACAGATGATTAATGTTTTTTTCAGTATTTTACAGGATCTTTTTTATATTTGTAACATCATTTACAAAATACCAGAAGGAGAACGAGTTAAAATGATAAAGTAATAAATTTTTCTTAGAAAGAAAAACGTAATTTTAATAGTTTTTAAGAAGCAATAAAACGTAATATTTCATTAAAACTAGCCACTAGGATAAGAAGACATCATAAAACTTAAAAATACTCCCAAGAATTTTATCATAAACAAGTATTTGCGATTGGTTCCTTAATCTCCCTAAACTTAGTTAGTCTTGTGTATTTATTTGTAATCAAGAACTTAAAAATAACAAAAATAGTCAATCACTACATAGTATAAAACAAAGTCGCTTCCCGCTGTCTGTTTGTCCCTATGTATGCTTTAGATCTTTAAATCTAAGCAACGGATTTTGATGCGGTTTTTTTCCTGAATCTCACTTTACATTTTTTATCTGGTTTGGCGTACCATTCATTGCATACCCCATATAATGCAAAAAGAGAATCCATTCTATCGAAAATATTAAAAACATCTGAACTAACTAAAGGAGTTAAACATGTTCACATTAATTAGTACACCCAACAATGACAGTGCGCTCTTTCAGGACTAAGCAGGTATTCAGATACGTCTTGTGAAAAACCTGCCATCAATTTTATTCTACGAGTGATGTGCCCTGCCCAATGCCACTTAAGTCTGGCGATTCTTCGAGCTATGTCGGTGACTTTAGTTTTTGCGCAGATTTCATCATTTCTAATGCGACCCCGCATACAAACTTATGAGGCCCATTGTTAGCGGCCACGTCTCAGTGCCATGAGTCATCACTGGCAACACACACAAGTCCAAAGACTTTTGACTTGAGACACTGCGGTATATTGGATGACAAGATATTGCGAAGCTTTCCGAACGCTGCCCAGCCGAGTCTATTTCGTCGATAGACCTCTTTCTCGAAGTTGAACCTACCTAATTGGATTATATGTGCCATAGTCGTCAACAACTTCGGGCAAAGTGTCTCCTATTACGACGGGAGCTGGTACAACTTGGGCGTTCGACATAACCTTCGTCTTGTCCATGTTCAGTTTAAGTCCAGCTATCTCGGAGACTCTTCCGAGGTCAGCGAGCATCGCACTAAGGTCCTCCATGAAGGTTCAGCCATAAGCACCACGTCGTCGGCAAATCGAAAGTGAGTGATGTATATTCGCCATTTACATTGATGCCGCGCTCTTCCCAGTCCAGAGTCTTGAACGCATCCTCTAGTGCAGCGGTGAACAGTTTTGGAGAAATAACATCTCCGTGACTGACTCCCCGCTGCAATAGAATAGGCTTCGACATCTGGTCTTGAAGTCAAACGGAGATTGTGGAGTCTACTTGGCACCGTTGGAGAGACTGCAGTACAGCCCAAGTCTGGATCGAATTGAAGGCTTTCTCGTAGTCTACAAATGCTAGGCAAAGGGGGCGGTTATATTCTTCGGTTTTCTGTATAACTTGCCGCTACGCATGTATGTGGTCTACAGTGCTAAAGCCCTTTCGAAATCCGGCTTGTTCGGGAGGCTAGAAGTCGTCTAACTTGCGCGCGAGACAATTCGTGATGGATGAATCTCGAAAACAGCTTGTAAACATGGCTCAGAAGTGAAATGGGTCTATAATAATTCTTCAATAAGGTATTATCGCTTTTTTTGAAGAACATCACCAATTCATGAATGGTGGAATCGAATACTTTCTGAAGGGCTTTGAGGACTGGTTTTCCTCTCGCCTTCAGAAGTTCGGCCGTTATTCCGTCATCACCAGGGGCTTTGCCATTCCTGAAATGCTTGATAGCCACACTAATCTCGTACAAGCTGACGTCCGGGATATTTTCGGTGTAGTGTCGGGTTAATCTAGCTCTCGGGTCTAGAGCTAGATCCATGTCGGGTTTTCACGTTGATGCATATAGCTGTCTATAGAACTTTTCGACTTCTAACAAAAGCTCCGGTTTAGAGCTCACGATCCTACCTTCATCGGTCTTTAACTCTGCCAGTTGGTTTTGCCCAATATACAGATTCTTTGCAAAAACTTTAGAGCCTCTGTTGCGCTATATCGCCACTTCTATACTATTAGTATTAAATTGGCGTATATCGAGCCTCAGAGACTCCGAGATCTGTCTATTAACCCGCCGGTATTGGCAAGCGTCACCAGATGTCTGTAGGATCATTATTCTTACGTCGATCTTCCATGAGCTTTATAGTAGAGGCTGTAATCTGTTTGGTTCTATTTGTAAGTATTTTTTTAAATGTTGACAGAAACTAAACACAGTTTGCATTATCTATGATACATGACTCGAAAAATTTACATTTTGTATTAAACTTAAGTGTTTTAACCGAATAATTTTATTTTGGATTTTTTTTCCTCGTAATGTGATAAAAATCATTGTGTGTATAACGGGCAGTAAGTAAAGAATTTGTAATGTAACACATACAGACTGAGTTAGCAGCGCCGAAAGCGGAATGAAGGGTCACTTGCGTCCGCGACGTGGTTCGCTCTATGGTAGGAAGAGACAACGACATCACTTGCTTCGTAAAAAATGGCCTATTCGGTTTGGGTTTGGCAACGGCTTTTACACTAAATATTTAGGTAAAACAGAAAAGTAAAGGATGTTATCGTATTAAACTATGTAGATTTTTTTTTCAAAGGGATGTTACGGAATTGTAATATTAAAATCTGCACCAGAAGAAAACTGCAAAAGGGTTTGCAATTAATTTTCTATTTCAGTTGCACCTTATAACTACAGTTTGATACTTTACACGAAACATTGTTTCAATTCTGGTACGCAATAACATATTGCTGATTTTTCTAGTTTTGTCTATGACAAAGAATAATGTCTTTATTTTTTGTATCTTCGTAACTACTTAATAAAAAAATACGGAAAAAATTGAGGTGATGTATTTTAACGCGTAGATGTCAAAACTGAATGAACAATAAAAAGCAGGTAACCGCACTTTGCGGCTTTATTCTGCGGGGGCGGCGAAATTAATAAAGTGATAAAGAATTGATAAATAGTATAAATTTATTATAGAGTAGCATAATAAGTTAATCTATATATATAAAAGAAGAAACTGACTGACTGACTGACTGACTGACTGACATATCAACGCACAGCCCAAACCACTGGGCCTAGAGATTCCAAATTTGGCATGTAGGTTCCTTATAAGGTCTAGGGGTGCACTAAGAAAGGATTTTTCAAAATTCACTCCCTAAGGGGGTGAAAAGGGGGTCCAAAGTTTGTATGGGGAAACAAGATTAGTTCGACTATTTTATTCGAAACTTCACAGAAGTACTCCTAATGGTAAATGAGTAAACACGTGTTTCAGGTTTTTTGAGAATTCAACCCCTAAAAGGGGGGAAAGGGGTAACAAAGTCTGAAATCAACATGGGTGTTGTTTCTATGGTTTATCGGGTCGCTGGTTATGAAAACAACAACGGTTTTAAAATCCGATGTGGCGGACGTAAAATACCATCTCCCTGGATGGGGTTGAAATGTCTAATTAAACTAAATGACTGTTGATACAGTGGTGGTCATACAATTAAGAACGATTTGAAGTTTCCGATTTTTTTTTATCTACATCAGTCATATGTCTAGTTGTGTTCCTTTTTAGAAGTAACAAGTTATGTTATAAAATAGCCACATGGATAGAGCAAACGGGATTAATAATAATAGTGTATAATTGCTAACATTTTTTTTTACAAATTTTATTTGTTCTCTATACTAATAAATTCAAATAGTAATGTAGCTGGACAAATAATTAAGAACGATTTATTAAACTGCTCGAGAGTTGTTTTATATGAAACTTAGATTAAATAAATCATATTAATGTGAAGTTGGTATAGAAAAAAAAGCAAATTAATACATTTGAACTAAAATTAATAGTTAGTTGCATGTCCACGGCTTTTAATTACGGCTTTACACCGGCGAGGCATTGAATCTATCAATTTTTGACATTTCGCAAGAGAAATAAGAGTTCCATTCTTCTAAGAAAACGTCGTACAGCTCTCTCAAATTGCCACACTGTCGATTTGAAACCTTTTTCTTGACTTCGCACCAAAGATGCTCTATTGGGTTAAGATCTGGGCTGTTGGCTGGCCAATCTAAGACTGAAACTGATTGTGATGTGAGGAATTCCTTAACGGTGCGTGCAGTATGCTTTGGATCATTGTCGTGCTGGAATGTCCAAATAACCGGAAGCACGTCTTCGGCATATGGTAACATTGTTTCTTGCAGTATATTTTTGTATTGGAATTGATCCATGTTTCCTTCTATCAGCCTAACAGGTCCAACGCCATGTCCAGAAAAGCACCCCCAAATTTTCACATTTCCCCCGCCATGCTTTAATGTCACTTATGTGTACTTTGGGTCGAATGCTTTATTCGGAGGGCGTCGTACATATCGTTTTCCATCAGAACATACCCTATTTATTTTTGTCTCGTCAGAAAAAAAGAACGTTTTTCCACTGTCTGACTGTCCAGTTTTCATACCTTCTTGCAAATGCAAGTCGGGCTTGCCTATGACATCGTTTCAACATAGGCACCTTCCTTGCTATCCTTCCGTTCAACTTATTTTCTACCAAACGCCTCCGAATAGTGCGTGCAGAGATTGCTGAAGGGTTGTTTTCGCCAAAATATTTTTTTCTCAACTCATTAGACCCTTTAAAAGGATTTTGTTTTGCCAAACGAACGATATTTCGATCATCTCGACGAGATGACTTTCTCTGTCTAGGTCCACGCGGAACGTTTGAAGTAGTTTGATACGTGGAAAAATGCTTTACGGCATGGAAAACCATTGTTTTTGAACATTGCAGATGGTCGGCTATCATTTTATACGACCAATTCTTCTCGCGAAGTTTTATTATTACTTCTCTTGTAGATTTATCACAACTTTTATTTTTCCCCATTGTTTTTATACGAAGTAATCACTTTTAAGACTTTAACAGCACGAAATGGCGCCAAAATTATACGAATAATAATCTACAACCACAGAGCCACACAGTGTTCTCTATTTAAATTTGAAAAAATAATAAACTATTCAGCGTTCTTAATTACGTGACCAGCCAGTAAGTACTAATACTAGGTTCAGATCGAATGTATAAAGTTTCTCTATTAATTTTTTAGCCAACAATGTTGCATAAATGAATGTACCGGTAGTACGGAAAAGTTTTGCAATACCGAGAGAAATAAAAAAAATACGGGCAATTAGTTATACTTGTTACTTTGAAAAAATCATCTCAATAAATAATCGTTCTTAATTATATGGCCACAACTGTATATCAACGCACAGCCCAAACCACTAGACCTAGAGACTTGAAATTTTGCACATAGATACCTTATTCAATTTAGGTATCCAGGATTTTTGGGAATTCCCACGGGGACGGGAAAAAACGGGATTTATATATTCAGTTCAACGGGATCCTATGAAGTATAATTACTAGACTCTTGAAATTTGGCATAGAAGTAGGTAATTATAATAGTAAAAAACGGTTTGAAGGATTTTCGGAAATTCCCACGGGATAAGGAAAAAACGGGATGTTTCGCTTTACTGGTCGTAGAAAGCTGAAATTCGGCATCTAGGTTGCTTGGAAAGTGTAGAGGAGGATTAAGAGAGGACTTTCAAAAATTCCCACGGGAACGGGAATAACGGGATTTTTCGTTTTACTGGTCGTAGAAAGCTGAAATTTGGCATGTAGGTTGCTTGGGAAGTGTAGAAGAGCATTAAGGGAGGACTATACAAAATTCGCACTGGAACGGGAAAAACGGGATTTTTCATTTTACTGGTCGTAGAAAGCCGAAATTCGGCATGAGGTTGCTTGGGGAGTGTAGAGGAGCATTGAGAGAGGACTTTCCAAAATTCCCACGGGAACGGGAAAAACGGGATTTTTCGTTTTACTGGTCGTAGAAAGCTGAAATTTGGCATGTAGGTTGCTTGGGAAGTGTAGAAGAGCATTAAGGGAGGACTATACAAAATTCCCACGGGAACGGGAAAAACGGGATTTTTCATTTTACTGGTCGTAGAAAGCTGAAATTCGGCATGAGGTTGCTTGGGGAGTGTAGAGGAGCATTGAGAGAGGACTTTCCAAAATTCCCACGGGAACGGGAAAAAACGGGATTTTTCGTTTTACTGGCCGTAGAAAGCTGAAATTTGGCAAGTGGGTTTCCTGGGGAGTGTAGGGGAGTATTAAGAAACTATTTCCCGAAATTCTTACGGGAACGGGAAAATACGGGATTTTGCGTTTTACTGATTGTAAACTAAAATTTCAAAATTCATAAGTTTATACTGTAAGTAGGCCGCAAAGGGCTCTTTAACCGACTTCAAAAAAAGGAGGAGGTTATGCATTCCACTTAATGTATTTTTTTTATGTAAGTATGTTCACGATTTCTCGGTCAATTGTGGACCGATTTTAAAAATTATTTTTTTATTCTAAAGAATATAATATACTACTGTGATGGTCCCATTGTCACGCAAGCAAGCAAGCGTGCATGCATGCTTCCATCTTGCTTGCATGCTTGCTTGCTTGCCTGTATGCTTGCTTGCTTGATATCTAGGTGCTTTGGAATTCTCATGGTACACGCGAGCGAAGCCGCGGGCAAAAGCTAGTAAGTAAATAAATAAATAACATCAATAAAAGATTATAGTTTTTTTACTGATTACAGCGCCACCTGTTAGCAAAGTCGAGAACTCATTACAATACTATCAACATCAATCAATTAGTTTAGCCACCTAGTTCCTAACATCAATGGTTCCGAACAATTTCGATAGAGGTCGTCCCATCTATGAATATAGCATGCTATGTAATCTGACCCCCACATGTCTTCGAGTTTAAATGACTGAAGAACATAAACATGTATATCACTTTACAACGCCTTTTTGATTAAACCTTATGTTGTAAGCCAGCAAGACAATTTTTACGTCTTCGCGATAAAGTGAGATACGACATTTAAAAAGTGTAATAAAATATTGACAATACATAGATAGAGTGACGGTGCTTTAAACACCAATAAAATCACAATTTCACTTAGTTTTTCGCAATACCGATTTTAAAACATATTTTGGCAGTCACTACTGTAGTGAGGTACACATTTGTATACTGTCGTAATTTAAATAATTTATACTTTACGGTTAATTTCGGCGTAAATTAGTTTAAACCTAACTCACGCTAACGATGTTTTTAGATTGTTCGGTATAAATAAACCCAACATCCTCATCATTGTACACGTAAAAAGCAGCCATATAGAAACGTCCACAGTGGACGCCGGGAATGTTATCGTCCCGGGTGGCTTAAGCTTGACTGCGAAGTCTGATCAGCTTTGCGGACGAGTTGTGTAAAGCCTCGGTGGGAGGCGCCAAAACCACCATGCACGCCAAAAGCGGGGTCATATCGACATGCTCAAAAAGAGCACCAGGAACTAAGCATCCTGGGTGACCTTCAATCTTGGTTGTGGAGTCTGATCAGCTTCGCAGTCAAGTTGTGCTAACACCTGAGCAAACCTAACGTCAGCTTGCGAGCAGACCGTGATGCGCTCAGTGGCTTAGGCCTCATACACATCTGGACCTGATCAACCCGGTGTGTGTGGTGTGTACTTTTGTTTTTGAAACATAAAAATTCCACTAATTTGGAAATGTATCGTTAAATGAGTCAGTCAAACTAACTTGGAGTATCGTTGTAGTTAACAGACTATTTTATATCAGTCCAGCGCGTCACCGTAGCGATGCAATCATGTTTGATGCAATTGAAAATGGTAACTACACTTTGCGTCGAACAAAAAACATCGCATTGAAGCAATGCGATGAAGTCATGTTGTTTATCGATTCCTCGATAGAATCAGATTCGATACAGACAACTGAAATGGACAAGTACCTCAAACGGAAAACTCTTATCAACCCGAACGCAACGCAATCGGAACGAAGCAATTGCGCGAAACAACCTGAACGCAACGCAAAACGCGTTGACAACCCAACTCCGTTAGCAATGCGCGCCTGATCATGGTTTGCGGGCAAATTTTAGCTCGCATCGAACTTGGTAGGCGTCGATACTTAGAATTCAAGATCGTAAATCGAATCGAATCGTAGATTTAAAGTAAAGTAACCTCATCGAGTTTGGTAGTAACGGTTCAGAAAAATATAAGCTTCCATGATGAAAATGAATCCAAAAAACGCAATCGAAGTGGTTTTTAAACCGAAGGCTGAACGGAACGCTGAACGTGATGCCTCATAGGTACATTTAACGCGAACGCAATCGAAGTGGTTTCAAACGGAACGCTGAACGGAGTACCAGCCGATACATAACGCGAACGCCATCGAAGTGGTTTTGAACGGAACGCTAAACGGAGTACCGCCCGATACGTAACGCGAAAGCAATCGAAGTGGTTTTGAACGGAACGCTGAACGGAGTACCACCCGATACATAACGCGAACGCCATCAAAATGGTTTTGAACGGAACGCTGAACGGAGTACCGCCCGATACGTAACGCGAAAGCAATCGAAGTGGTTTTGAACGGAACGCTGAACGGAGTACCGCCCGATACGTAACGCGAACGCAATCGAAGTGGTTTTGAACGGAACGCTGAACGGAGTTCCGCCCGATACGTCGATATCCAATATTAATAAGGTATTGATTCAAATTTTTAAAAATGAGCAGTAATTCAAAATTGGGTGTTTTGGAACAAATTATCCGAGGATAGCGAAGCTATCCGAAGTAATTTGGTCTAAAATGCCCAATTTTATACTACTAACATAGTAACGCAACCTGCACAAACATTCTAAGAAAATCAACAGTTTGTGTGATGATGCCAATCTGCACTAGATGCATACAGCCTCATTATTATTTTTTTTTACATATTTTCCAACATTTATAATCAATAATCATCAATAAATGATTTATAAAAAATTATTACTTGAAAGACTGTTAAATTCCTATTATTTTATGTAATAGATATTTTTAATGCTGTCTCTGTTAATAATCTTAATCTATATATATAAAAGAAGAAACTGACTGACTGACTGACTGACTGACATATCAACGCACAGCCCAAACCGCTGGGCCTAGAGATTCCAAATTTGGCACGTAGGTTCCTTATAAGGTCTAGGGGTGCATTAAGAAAGGATTTTTCAAAATTCATTCCCAAAGGGGGTGAAAAGGGGGTCCAAAGTTTGTATGGGGAAACAAGATTCTTTCGACTATTTTATTCGAAACTTCACAGAAGTACTCCTAACAATAAAAATGATTAAACACGTGTTTCAGGTTTTTTGGGAATTCAACCCCTAAAAGGGAGAAATGGGGTGACAAAGTCTGAAAATCAACATGGGTATTGTTTCTATGTTTTATCGGGTCGCTGGTTACGAAAACAACAACGGTTTTATAATCCGAGGTGGCGGACGTAAAATACCATCTCCCTGGATGGGGTGAGATGTCTAAATAAACTAAATGACTGTTGATAAATCAACGCACAGCCCAAACCACTGGACCTAGAGACTTGAAATTTTGCACATAGATACCATATACAATGTAGACATCCATTAAGGAAGGATTTTCGGGAATTCCCACGGGAACGGGAAAAAACGGGATTTATATATTCGATTCCGAGTGACCCTATCTCAGTAACTATAATAATTCGACTCTTCAAATTTGACACACAAGTAGGTATTACATTAGTTAAAACATTAATTTCAGGATTTTTCAAAATTCCCACGCGATAAGGAAAAAACGGGATTTATATATTCAGTTTAACAGGATCCTATGAACTATAATTACTAGACTCTTCAAATTTGGCATAGAAGTAATAATAGTAAAAAACAGTTTAAAGGATTTTCGGAAATTCCCACGGGATAAGGAAAAAACGGGATTTTTCGTTTTACTAGTCGTAGAAAGCTGAAATTCGGCATGTAGGTTGCTTAGGGAGTGTAAAGGAGGATTGAGAGAGGACTTTCCAAAATTCCCACGGGAACGGGAAAAAACGGGATTTTTCGTTTTACTGGTCGTAGAAAGCTGAAATTCGGCATGTACGTTGCTTAGGGAGTGTAAAGGAGGATTGAGATAGGACTTTCCAAAATTCTTATGGGAACGGGAAAAAACGGGATTTTTCATTTTACTGGTCGTAGAAAGCTGACATTCGGCATATAGGTTGCTTGGGGAGTGGAGAGGAGCATTGAGAGAGGACTTTCCAAAATTCCCACGGGAACGGGAAAAACGGGATTTTTCGTTTTACTGGTCGTAGAAAGCTGAAATTCGGCATGTAGGTTGCTTAGGGAGTGTAAAGGAGGATTGAGATAGGACTTTCCAAAATTCTCACGGGAACGGGAAAAAACGGGATTTTTCTGGTCGTAGAAAGCTGAAATTCGGCATAAAGGTTGCTTGGGGAGTGTAGAGGAGCATTGAGAGAGGGCTTTCCAAAATTCCCACGAGAACGGGAAAAACGGGATTTTTCGTTTTACTGGTCGTAGAAAGCTGAAATTCGGCATGAGGTTGCTTGGAGTACGTAGAGGAGCATTGAGAGAGGACTTTCCAAAATTCCCACGGGAACGGGAAAAAACGGGATTTTTCATTTGACTGGTCGTAGAAAGCTGAAATTTGGCAAGTGGGTTCCTTGGGGAGTGTAGGGGAGTATTAAGAAAGTATTTCCCGAAATTCTTACGGGAACGGGAAAAAACAGGATATTGCGTTTTACTGGTCGTAGAAAAAAAAATTTGGCATGAGGTTGCTTGGGGAGTTTAGAGGAGCATTGAAAGAGGACTTTCCAAAATTCCCACGGGAATGGGAAAAAACGGGATTTTTCGTCTTACTGGTCGTAGAAAGCTGAAATTTGGCCAGTGGGTTCCTTGGGGAGTGTAGGGGAGTATTAAGAAAGTATTTCCCGTAATTCTTACGGGAACGGGAAAAAACGGGATTTTGCGTTTTACTGGTTGTAAGCTAAAATTTCAAAATTCATAAGTTTATACTGTAAATAGGCCGCAAAGGGCTCTACAACCGACTTCAAAAAAAGAAGGAGGTTATGCATTCCACTTTATGTATTTTCTTTATGCACCTATATGTTCACCGATTTCATTCTTTTTTTATTCGAAAGAATATAATATACTCCTGAGATGGTCCCATTGTCACGCAAGCAAGCAAGCGTGCATGCGTGCTTGATTTCATCTTGCTTGCATGCTTGCTTGCTTGCCTTTATGCTTGCTTGCTTGATATCTTGGTTCTTTGGAATTCTCATGGTACACGCGAGCGAAGCCGCGGGCAAAAGCTAGTAATAGATAAACACAGATAACATCGTAAATATCTGTAACATAAGAAACAGGAACTAGTTTGTAAAATTTTTCTCGGTTTGTTTGTTGTTTCAAGACATTTTAAAATAAAAATAAAAAATTAAAAATAAATATCACGGGACAATTCACACCAATTGACCTAGTCCCAAAGTAAGCAAGGCAAGCTTGTGTTATGGGTACTAGGCAACGGATAAACATACTTATATAGATAGATACATACTTAAATACATATTAAACACCCAAGACCCGAGAACAAACATTCGTATTTTTCATACAAATATCTGCCCCGACACGGTAATCGAACCCGGGACCTCAAGCTTCGTAGTCAGGTTCTCTAACCACTAGGCCATCTGGTCGTCTAAAATCTGGTCTGGTCTGGTCTGGTCTGGTCTGGTCTGGTCGTCTAATTTTACCTCTAGATTGTACAGTCGTTGCCCTCACTTAAGTATCCACTTAGATACGTGGATTTGAATGCGCACTGGAGTTGAATGAATATTATAAACATAAATGTGGGTAAATGTTTGTATGGTATAAGATCAATGCATGCCTAGTTGAACAAACTACCGTTTCTAATACCAATAGGTGCTTATTTTTGCTCATGCTATTAACATACTTCGTGGCTTAGCGGTCGAGTGCTGGCTTGCAAAACGTGAGGCCTAGGGTTCGAGTCTCAAAGATGATTACTGCAGTTAATTTCGTTTTGCGTTTTTTTTTATGTGCTTTTCGAATTAAGTAGGTTGTTTAATAAGTTTACAAGTTTTATTTAAATTTGAATCTAAATACAGAATTAGTGTAAATGAAAAAATAAAATAGGTTTTAAAAAAAGATTTTTATTTTCTTACAGAAAAACACATTTTGTTTAATTCGATTAACATTATTTATTCTGACAATACCTGTAAACAAACTATAACATTTCGTAATTTAAAACTACTAATGAGTTAGGAAAGTGAGTGTTAAACATTATTGCTACTTATGATTTAACTTATTTTATAAAAGCAGATAGGCACATAGTGAATCATCATGTAAATATTTAGACAGAAACATGCGTTATGTTTTATCTAAACTACAATACCATCACTTGGCCATCTTACTTAAATATTTACAAAAATAAGCTTAGCAGTTTCAAGCGGGCAGAAGAAACTTAGTTATTTAATTCTCAATACCTCAAGGATCTACCTTCATTGTTGATTATTTGTTGAAGGCGGCTTCTCATACTATTTACTAGTGTTAAACTTAAGTCACTACCTCGCATATCTATGCGAAAATTCAAAGAAAAAGGAAGAGTCCCAAGTTGAATAAACTAGTTCCCTGAGGTATTGCGTTGTCTTTACGTTAGATGGATACGTTAGACCCCATAAATATTCGATAACGTTTAGATCTGGAATTTTTGACGGCCAGTTAATAATAATAATAAAATCGCCCAAAACATCAAAATATTTTGCGACCACCAACTTCCACAATTTCACCAGGCCCCATAGTTGACATCTATCCCCAATAAGCTAAGGTTTTTCTGCCGCTAGTTCTGGTTAGTAACCCACAAGTCCCACAACATTAATTAAACATAATCTGCGTGTTTCCGCCATATTTAGTATCTTGCGATCATCTTTGTCAGACATAAACGACTTTTCGTCAGTCAATACTGACTGATAACGTATAGTTTCGTGTGATATTGTCACACCAAACAAAATTTAAATATTCTTCAGCAAGACGAACCCTTTGTTTTCGGTGAACGTAGGACAGTGCGATTTATTTTCTGGACAGTATTTTTTAAACCCAGCAGAGTGTGTTTCAGCACTGTCTTTACTGCTTTACCGTGAGCAGTTGCTAGGTTGATAGCAAAGGGTTTGCAGTATGTCTTGCATCAATGTCTTGATAACGTGCAGATTGAGGTGTAAACATAATAGGTTGAAAAACTGGCCGCTTCCTTTCTATGTCGCCAGAATCTCCATACCGTTTTACCCACAGCTTGAAGGTTTCTCTCTGTAAAAGAAAATTATATTAAGTCTAATGTTTATTTTATTACCTATCTACTTTTTATCATAATGCAAATTTATACAAACAACATAACGAAACTATTATACAACGGTTAAAGGTTTAAACTTTACAAGATTTGCATAATATTTTAACTTACCGTATTAAATTGAGCTGACGAGCTATTTCACCAATAGAAGTGTTATGCTCAAATAACACGACTATGTTTTCCTTCATAAAAGTAGTAAAATGAATGGATGACATCGTAGAAATAAATTAGGTTGGTATGTATTTATTTAGCGTAGTGACACTGTGGTTGGTCCGAAGGCAAAAAACGAATCGCTTAAGAAAAATCTATATTGCGGTAGAAAATTGACGAGTAAATAATCTTAATTGCGGGTAAATCGTTTTAAGTTGAGAACGAATGATGATGAAACATTTCTAATGACGTCAGTTTGCAACAACCAGTTTTAATTTTCGTAGTGTAAATTAAGCTATCGTTTGGTCCAGTGGTCTGGATGCCGGCTTTGACGCACGAGGTTGACGGATCGATTCCCAGCATACTAATTGAAGTTTTTTGATTTTCCAGCTTCTAAAATTTCAAGAAGCGAGGAATAAACTAGCACACAAAATCTTATACGAGTGTGACAACAGGAATAAATAATAATAAAGTGAATTGATTCTGACGATAAGCAGCGCAGTGCTGCCATCTAGTAGTGGCAATAAATGAAAGCAAAAAAAACTGACACGAACGGAATAATAAGCCGAGTTTAGACCTAAGACTAAGACCTGAGAGAAAAAACGCGCAAGTTGCATACATTGCGAGGCAGCAAAGCGAGCGAGATTGAAGTGGCCAATCCAGCGCTGCTATGTAATGCAACTTTCACATTCTTGCAAGTCTACACTTTGATTTAACTATTTGAATTGTGATAGTGACCAACTGTGCTGTGCCATCTATGTATGTATGTATGTAGTTAAGAAGGGCAGTTAATAATATCGCCACTACTTTATAAAAATCTCGTATCTCAATTCAATACGTAAACCAAACTGAACTTTATTGCACACTCAGTAAAGTTCAATTAGCCAGATTATTGATTTTGAGATACGAGCTTTTTTCAAAGTAGTGACTATATTCACAGTAGGTTGCGCAATGATTTTAATTTTGAGTAATACTATTAAAAATAAAACAATTGTTTTCTTTTTAATAGTGAAAATCGTCACTACTTTGAAAAAAGCCAATATTATCGATTTACAAAAAAATTAAAATAGGAACGAAAATACAGAAATACAAAATTTTATCAAATTACATATACCTATTAATTTGTTTAAATTCCATAACAACATTCATACATATTATTTTTAACATTCAAAGTAAACAAAAAAAAATACACTGCAACAAAAAAGACAATTCGTCCTGAGTCTCGAATGCAAGGTATTTCATGAATGAAATCGTCACTGCTTTGAAAAAAGCTCGTATCTCAATTCAATATGTAAACCAAACTGAAACTTGATGCACACTAAGTAAAGTTCACTTCGCCAGATTATCGAATTTGAGATACGAGCTTTTTTAAAAGTAATGACGAAATGCAGTTTGTAGAACTACTTTTTAGCGAAATAAAGTAGGGTAATAGTAGTAATAGTAGTAGTGCGCGTTCAATACCTCTTATTCAACGTGGTTACTTAAGTGAGGCAATCGTGTGTACCAATCTGTGTTATACAGGGTGAAATCCAAATGGTGATACAAAATTAGTGTTTCTTGGGCGAATCAACTTTTTCTTGTGTTGTTTACTCTGTCCCCGGTTGTCCAAGAGACATTGTCATACTGTTTCATAGGTTGTCCAAGGGACCAAATTTGTGTAACCATAGCAACGGGTGGCAAGAAAAAGTTAATTCACACTCTTACTCAGTTAATGTGGGACAACATAATGCATAAAGTAACTCAATTGTTAAAATGAGTCTGATAAAATTTTGGATGTTCATAATTACTTGAAAAATGATATCACGAACTCAATGTATGGTCACCTCAAATTTAATAAGACTAATTAAAACAAATGAGTTGGTGTATCATATTGTCCAGCATTAACTGAGTAAGAATTACTCATTCATTTTGTATCACCATTTTTATTTACCTGTATACTCCGTTGCTTAACTTGTGTACTTACTACTTACCATAACTCTGAAATTGGTACTAATTAAGCAATATTTATCTATCTTCTAATATATAAAAATCTCGTGCCACGGTGTTTGTTATCGATCTCCTCTGAGACTATTTATTTTGTGTCTGAGACGGCTTGACCGATTTTTTATTAAACTTTTTTTTGTGTATACCTAACATGCTTTTATCGTAAAATCGATGATTGACTGAGACAAAAACGCAAAGTTTGAATACATGGTCTATTTCTTCCTTTTTTTCAACTTTTTAGTTCTTTTTATTAACATGTAATAAATAAAAGCTTATTTAAGAAAAAACAGTTACCTTTTATTTTTAACATTTTAGTAAATATTTATGAAACGGGATCTGCTACAGCGTAATTCATAGCGCATATAGGTAGGGTCGGGTCGGGAACGGTGGCTCGGATTTTTTCGGACGCTCAAATTATGAAGAAAAAGTAGTGGTAGCGGGCTGAAATTCACACTCAACGTGCTTTGGTTATTAAAATATTTCCCTGCATTATCAGTTTTTCGATCAAGACAATAATAAAGTAGTCAGACAAGGTTTTTAAAAAAAGGGAAATGAGCCACTGTGTACGGGTACTAGGGTACTGTACCCTGTAGAGTACCTACACAGAGACTAACAGTATACAGTGGCTCAAGTATATAATATTCAACTAAAATTATAATTTACATTCAGTTTCATTTATTTGTTTGGGAAAAAATATACTCTAAGCTTTTTTAAGTATACTTACCAGACAAAGTAGGTACACGGTGGCTCAAAAAAGTACATAGTGACTGACGAGTCACTGTGTACATCTTAAATTTGAGCCATTGCCATGCCGTAGCCATTTTGAATTTACCGGCGCATAAATTTCACCTGGCTTACCGAAGGAAATGCGAATCTATGCCATTGTCTAGCATATTAACGTCACTTTGCATCAAAACAACAATATTTGTCTAAATGCTTAAATTTCAATAAATAAAAGCATGTGTAACTTAACTTAAAAAGTGTTTTTTCACCCACGGAAACACAAAACCACTTGCTACACATGTGAACTGCGCGGGAGCGGGCGGATCACTGGTTTGTACGTGTTTGGGTGTCGAGCGCTCCCGGCAAATGAAGGAGACAGATTGCTGTTCTATCTAGGAAATATAAGCGCGAGTCAGTGTACCCCACCGAGCCAACGTTCCCGACCCGACCCTAACGCCATCAAAGTTGAGGTCACGCACACAACAACACGTCATGTAATGACAGCGGGATTTTGACATTTATTCGTACCGATAGAAAGTTCAACAGACTCAACATAGAATTACAAGATTGACTAAAAATTTCTTCAACTTATTTCATAGAATAATTTAGGAAAATACATCGAGTTCAAACAAAACAGAAAATAAAATATTTTGATCTATTTTATATAAGGTAAGGTGGGGTAAGACTATTACCGGGGGAAGACTACTACAGTCCCAATAACGCGATATGCACGACTTCTGTCTCTAATTTGCTATGCCGGTAAAGGAGCAAACATTCCAAAAAGTTCCCAGCTCAAACACAGATGTCGCTACTTTACGTAAACACATTGAAAATAACGACATTCAAAAATGACATTTAAGGAAACAAGTTGCCCAGCAGTGGGACACCAAAACAGGCTAATAAAAAAAAAAAAGAAAAAAAAGGAAACAAAACTCAAGGTCCCCGGTTCGTTGTTTTTCGTAATTTTTTTTGTGCAAAAAGTGGTGAATTTGAAATGTTATTAATGTTAGTAGTATCTCAATGAAATTATCTTTTAATTAATTATATCGATACAACGTAAAACGAATTCATTCACATGTTACTGATCGAAACAAATACACAACCTCAAAATTACGAGGTGGGGTAAGACTATCTGTTCAACTGGGGCATGACAAACATATGTTAGTCTTGCCCCGAATCAGAACTTGTAAACTTTTTTTAATAGAAAGTATATTTTATACATGTATTAGCTACAGTACTTATTTTATTTAAAGCTAAACTGGTTTGACGTTTGGATGGTTGCTATCTCCCTACAAATACACTTAATTTTGCCATTTAACCATTAAACTTTCAAACCTTATGTTTGAGCACTACGGTCAACGTGCTAAATAATTTAAAAAAGTCTGATCAAACTATTATTAAAATAATTGATTATGTTATTTATAAATCCGTCTGATTTATGTTTCGTTTAATAAAAAAGATTCTGGCTTTGTTTCTATTTTTTTTTACTAGACTGCCCTGGTTCTGTACCACTGGCTTTGATAATATGTTAGTCTTCCCCCAAATTAATAAAAATACACATACGTACGAAAATAAACACTATTCTGGTTAGCATTAATAGTGATTGTTGATCGGTGGGACAGCCCCATACTGAGTTCGCGGGTGAAGCTGCACACGACGTCGTGTAAAGTCGTGTTGCTTCACCGGGAGGATGCTGTTGTAGTCGTTGCAATATGAAGGCTGCAACTACTACAGCAGCATTGACTATTTTATGTTCTCTGACTTCCTTAGTACTAACATAGATTTAAGTACAATTGTTACTAACAAAATGGACCAATGTTTTAGTCTGAAATAAATTTAATTCATTCATTCATTCATTAAGTTTGAAATAAAATGGTCACATTCAAATTTAACGGTTTTTCTGTCAGAACTTAAGTACGTATGATTTTTCAGATAACAAAAGGCAATGTTAGTCTTGCCCCGTTAGTGGGGCAAGACTAGCAGTTTTAACATGCTGTAGTTTTTCCTAAATAGGTATATCTGTTTTGAATAAATTTGCGTCAAAAACAATATACTTTTGCAAAAGGTTACAAAAATGTACAGTTAGTTAAATTATTCATTTAATAGTAAGACATAAAATTTCGACGTAAGAACCGATCTTGATTTCTAATAATAAACTATGTTAGTCTTACCCCACCTTACCTTAAATCAGATATGCAGTACCTGGGCGACCGAGCTCTGCTCGGGCAGAAACTCGGTACCAAGCGTTTTCCCAGAGATAAGACCAAGCTAGAT
The DNA here is from genome assembly GCA_947563465.1 of Archips xylosteana. Lineage (NCBI taxonomy): Eukaryota > Metazoa > Arthropoda > Insecta > Lepidoptera > Tortricidae > Archips > Archips xylosteana. Next base: position 63,080 of record CANOAX010000001.1, read on the forward strand.
CAATTTTTCATCCCCGAAAACCCCCAAATACCAAATTTCATCGAAATCATTGGAACCGTTTCCGAGATCCTGATTATATACACCGGAGGGGTGGGGGGGGGGGGGGTGAGAGCGGGGGAGGGGATGCGGGGGAGGGAGCGCGGGGGTATTAAAGGGGGGATGAAAATTTCATTGACTTTGCCGTAGGATGCACCGTTTTCAAGATATTTGACAAAAACACCGGAGGGGGGGGGGGGGGTGAGTCACGTTAAACTATCGTCCGTAAACCGACTTTACAGACAACCGGCTTTTCTTGTTCTGTGCTCCCAATAGGGAACGTGCACATAGACGGTGCTGCCAACTGGTGCCATAAGGGCGCCATCAATTTGAATGTTTTACCTTGATAAGTTTGTTTTACTGTCCGCATAGTGTCTCTTCTGTCGCATTAGTGCTGCCGCCTATAGTTACTGCACGTTCCCTATAATACTTTTTCTAACAAAAAAGTAACTTTTTCTCACAAAAAAGTAACTTTTTCTCACAAAAGAAGAAACTTGACGTTTTCTCATAAAAAAAAAACTTAAAAAAAAAAACTAAAAATCTTGAAAAAAAACGTGGTATCGAACCGAGGTCGGCTGAATCCGCGACCACCCAACTTCTAATGTGCCATTATGATCTGCTCGATATCGGCGAAATTTAGCATTATATTCTAATGCAAACAAAAATAGCCGGAAAACACGAGTAAAAGCGATTTTCTGAAAATGAAACATAGCTAGATCAGTTTTTCATCCCCAAAAACCCCCACATACCAAATTTCATCGAAATCGTTGGAGCCGTTTCCGAGATCCTGATTATATATATATATATACAAGAATTGCTCGTTTAAAGGTATTAGATAGTTTTCGCTATTTATAAAATACCGATTTTTTCTTGCGAATATTTTTTATCAGTTTAAAATTGTTTTATTTCAAAAATAGGTTATATGAAAAAATAAAAATTTTATGCATAGTATTGCGTAAGAATTTCATCATAAGATCTTATAATTCACTCAGTCATTTCATTCATTTACTATCTTTTTTGCAATCAGTACCTTATGTAGCTGTGTGATTTCCCTTGATTTTGAGGCTCGCGTCCGGAGCGAGACGACGAGGCGAGGCGCGAGGCGAGGTGACGAGGCGAGAGTGTACATCAGGTATAATAGTAAGTACCTGGGCGACCGAGCTCTGCTCGGGCAGAAACTCGGTACCAAGCGTTTTCCCAGAGATAAAACCAAGCTAGATCAATTTTTCATCCCCGAAAACCCCCAAATACCAAATTTCATCGAAATCGTTGGAGCCGTTTCCGAGATCCAGATTATATATGTGCGGGGGAGGGGTGGCGGGGGAGGGGGTTCAGGGGGTTTCAAAGGGGGGATGAAAATTTCATTGATTTTGCCGTAGGATGAACCGTTTTCAAACACCGGTGGGGTGGGGGGGGTGAGAGGGGGGAGGGGATGCGGGGGAGGGAGCACGGGGGTATTAAAGGGGGGATGAAAATTTCATTGATTTTGCCGTTGGATGCACCGTTTTCAAGATATTTGACAAAAACACCGGAGGGGGTGGGGGGGGGGGGGGTGAGTCAACGTGACGACGACGTAAACCGACTTTACAGACAACCGGCTTTTCCTGTTCTGTGCTCCCAATAGGGAACGTGCACATAGACGGTGCTGCCAACTGGTGCCATAAGCGTGCCATCAATTTGAATGTTTTACCTTGATAAGTTTGTTTTACTGTCCGCATAGTGTCTCATCTGTCGCATTAGTGCTGCCGCCTATAGTAGATAGCTTAAAAGAGGCCAAATATTTGTCATCAATAGATTTAAAATCAGCCTTTCATCAGATTCCGTTACACCCGTCGTCGAAGGAAAAGACGGCCTTTACAATTCCTGGCCGCGGTCTGTTTCAGTATAAAGTGATGGCTTTCGGGTTGACTTCAGCACCAGCAACGCAACAGCGTCTGATGGATAGATTGTTTGGCCCTGAGTTTGAAGGTAAGGTCTGGGCATATTTGGACGATTTAATCTGTGTGTCGGCTACCTTTGAGGAACATTTGACTCTGTTGCGTGCCGTGGCTGCTCGTTTTGAAAAGGCTAATCTAACGATAAATCTGGCCAAATCAAATTTTTTCCGTAGTCAGTTAAAGTACTTGGGCTATGTTGTTGATAAGCACGGGCTGAGAACGGATCCTGATAAAATTAGTGCTATTAGAGATTTTCCCACCCCCGCATCTAGAAAGGATGTGAAGCGTTTTCTAGGAACCGCCTCATATTACAGACGCTTTATAAAAAATTTTAGTTCAATTGCGGGACCACTAAACGCTCTCACGTCTACGCGCAGAGGCGTCCCGCCTTTCCACTGGTCCGCTCATGCTAATAGGGCTTTTGAGGATTTGAAAACCGCCTTAACAAGTGCTCCGGTTCTGGCTTGCCCCGACTTTGACCAACCTTTTGCCGTTCACTGCGATGCTTCCGATTTTGGGATAGGCGGTACGTTAACGCAGAACTGCGGTGGCGAAGAACATCCGATTGCTTTTTGTAGTCGCGCACTAACATCTTGCGAGCGTAACTATTCTGCTACGGAAAGGGAAGCATTAGCGGTGGTGTTCGTAGTAGAACATTTCCGTCCTTACCTGGAGGGAAGCAAGCCGTTTAAAATCTTCACGGACCACGCCAGTTTGAAGTGGTTTTTAAATTTGAAGAACCCTAGTGGTCGATTGGAGAGGTGGGGCTGTCGCTTGTCACCTTATAATTTCACAATAGAGCATAGGCGCGGTGTCGACAATGTGGTGCCTGACGCGCTCTCCAGAGCGGTGCCAGTATCCACCTTGGAACCTGCGACGACCGATCCGTGGTATTGTGACATTTATAAGCGTTGTCGAGATAAAGCTAGAAGTTGTCCAAATTTTCAAATTATTAATAACAAGCTGTTTCGATATACCAAGTCAAAGAGTAAGCTGCGATCGGACTATGACTGGAAGGAGGTTGTCCCAAGTGACTGCAGAGACGCGATTTTGATGGAAAATCACTCAGAGCCAACGGCAGCTCACCTGGGAATGACAAAAACCTACCAGAGGCTGAGGTTGCGCTATTTTTGGCCTGGTATGTACCAAGATACAATAAAATTTGTTTCGGAATGTGACGTTTGCAACGCTTACAAATGCCCCAATGTTAAGACGCCGGGGTTAATGGGTAGTGCTAGGGTCTGCTCGCGTCCATTCCAGTGTCTCAGCATTGATATTGTTGGGCCTTTACCTATGTCTAGGATGCAAAATACTAACCTGCTTGTGGTGTCGTGTTATTTCACAAAGTATTGCTTACTTTTCCCTTTACGCCGCGCCACCGGTAAGGTGATAGCGCAGCGGCTTGAGGATCATGTGTTTCTTGTTCATGGGATTCCACAGACAATCATCTGTGATAACGCCTCAAACTTTAGTGGCCACGAAGTTCGATCATTATATTGCAAATATCAAATACCTCAAGTACATTTTGGCCCAGTTTATTCGCCCCAGGTGAATCCCGTGGAGAGACAAAATCGTACGTTTTTGACAGCTGTTTCTAGTTTTGTCGGTACCGACCATCGCACTTGGGACGTTAATATCCATAAAATTCAATTTGCGATAAATACATCTGTGAGTGTGGCTACGGGTTACACCCCTTTCTTTTTGGTGCACGGTCGCGAGGCTGTGGCTGATGGTAGTATTTACAAAGATTTCGAAGACATCGACGAAATTGTCTTTTCGTCACGAAGTGACCTTTACAATAACTTGGGCGAGCTTAAACAGGTGTTTGCTGATGTTAAGGAGGAGTTAACGAAGGCCCACCAGATAAATGCTAAATACTACAATCAGCGGCGACGAGATCTAGAGTTTGAGGTTGGGGATATTGTTTGGAAACGCTCTTTTAAACAAAGTGACGCATCTAAGTATTTTGCATCCAAGTTGGCCCCGAAATATGAGAAATGTCGTGTAGTTAGGAAACTATCCAAATTAGTTTATGAGTTGGAGGATGGGGATGGCAAGCCTGTAGGAAAATGGCATATTAAAGACATGAAAGTGGTACCAGAAAGAGGCTGACACGTAGAGTAGTGGGGTAGGTTGACATTAGCCGTCACTCACCTTTTTGCCGTACAAAGCATAGATTGACCCTTCGGAACACGAACACTGACATTTGTTTTTTATTTTGTTTTACATCTTTCTTTTACAAGCATTTTAATGCTATTTTATACATATTGGTCTTTGTGTATAGCTGGAGTAGGTGGGTGTCGGACGCACGGCCCGCGTCAGTCGCCTTCGCTCGCCGTGCCGCCGACACCGACTGATCTCGAGTATGGTGGGCGAGCCTTAACCTCACGTAACAGCATGTGTTACGATTTTTAATTTTTGTGGTTACTTGTTTTGTTTCGAGAGTGAGTGAACGTCGGACGCGCGGCCCGCGCTGGTCGCTCTCGCTCGCCGCGTCGCCGACGTTGACCACCCTTTGATAGTATAGGCGGGTCTGTTTGACCCTTTCGAGATGTAACAGCATGTGTTACGTTTTTAATTTTTGTGGTTACTTGTTTTGTTTCGAGAGTGAGTGAACGTCGGACGCGCGGCCCGCGCGGGTCGCTCTCGCTCGCCGCGCCGCCGACGTTGACCACCCTTTGATAGTATAGGCGGGTCTGTTTGACCCTTTCGAGAGTGAGCGTTGATCGTCAACCTTGTGGTCGCACTCGTTTTTTTTTTATATATTTTTCATTTCTATCACGTTGAGAGCTGGCCGGCAGCGGTCCCGTGACCGTACGAATCGCCCTGGCTTGCTTTTTGTTGATGCCATGTTCTCTCGGTGGTTTCAAAACAGAAAAATTTTTTGGTGCAACGGATTTTTATGTACTGGCTTAGTAATTCATTGTTTATGTAGAGATAGCTGGGGGCCAGCTGGAATTTACCTCTTTTGTCGGGAAATTCGTCTGGGAGGAGGGGTGTTGTAAGGTTGTCATTTTGACAGGTGACAGCACGGCCGTTTGAGTCGATGTTTCTTCCGTTTTTCTCATACTTCGGCGTTTTTTTCCAATTAACTAGAGACTTTCAAATTAAACTTTGTTTGCGTAAATCGTTGCAGGGATGCGGATTAAATAATTATTTTGGACGTGGGTGCTGGTTTTGGAAATTAAAATTTGGATTTTGACTCTAGTGAAGTGCTTCATTAAAAAAAAAAAAAAAACCGTATATGGCAATGGTGACAGCTCTGCGTGAAGGAGGCCGGCTTCGGGGTGTACGGCCATTTTGTTGATGATCGTAGTGTTTGTCGTGTTCCAAGTGGGAATTAATCCTTGTTTTGGGTGAGTTTCTCTGGATTGACCTGGTAAGAGCGTGGAATGCGCTGGTAGCGTCCTGGTATACTTATTTTTCATTTTGTTTCAGTACGGTGATGTTGTAGAAGTGGGTGACGTGGAGCGTCGCACGCGGAATCTTCCTGAATACTTGGTATGTGGCCAAGCCACTGGAGCCCTGCCTTTCCTTTGGGTCGACAACGCTAATCCTTGATCTTTGGTTGTAGATTGCTGTGGTGTCCGAGGTCTTGCACCTTCGTTGGAGTCGACAGCGCGACCCAGGCGACTAAGCAAGTCCGCATTTCCTCCACGTTGCGTGCTTATGTAGTTTTAAAGTTTCTATGGTGTCCGTTCACCGAACTGAGCAAACCGGTTCCTTCTGTCCTTAAGGAACCACTCTAGAGTCGTTTCTAATCCGTGATCCGTCCACAGGAGGTGTTAAGACACGGCCTTGTGTGTGGCTGTTGTGGCTTCGTGTAGAAGCGTTTCAAGGAGGCTTGGTGGTTGTGAAGCAGGTTGGTCTGCGCAGTGTGGCGGCTGTCGGCGACGCTGGGACGTCGGGCACGAGACGCCGTCCGAGTGTGGCCTACAGTGGCCTGCAGCCAGGTTTGGCCGTTTCACAGCCCAGGTACAAGAGATGCCCCTATATTAGTTTAAATACATTTGGTATATCGGATCACTGGCCAATTGCATTCACGACCCTGTGAGTTGTAGTAGTGAGTTAGGATTTAAGCTTAAGCCTATATGGTCTATGTATGTAAGTGTGTGGAAAGGGCGGGATAGCCGGGGAACCAAATTGTTAAGTTAAAATATACATCTTGTTGCACCTACTACGTGGTTTAATTACTCACCCGCAGCACTACCCCGCTACCCCGTGTAGAATTATCATTACAATAGTTACGCGTGTGTGCACCGAAACTTCACTTGGGAGCTGAGGCGACAACGCTCCTAATTTATTTATTTATTATGAAACAAACAGTCATATACAAATATTCATTACAGGTTAACTTAGTAATATGTAGACCTATAGTTTCCAAAAAATATCTAAGTTAATACACAACGAATTGCGGAATAAATTATAACCTTATAGAGTATGTACCTAATAATACACATAATACTAACTATATAGAAGCTGAACAGAAGAATATTATTTTGTGTGGCACAATAAACTAAGTATAGTGCAAAATACTGACAAAAAAAAACTAATGGAAGGTATTCAAGTATCAAAAGAGTCTACCTTGTGGAATGATGGGCATTCTCAACATTGGCGATGGATATGGTGGCGTTGTGAACGCGGTAGTACACTACAGCATCCACGGACACGGTGACGGAGTCCTTTGTCAGTACCTAGATATAAATATAAGTTAAGGCTGCCTGTTTGACACGTGTATAAACGCATGTGTGTATGTGTACCCCCGGAGGTTTCAGCTTCGTGGTGTCACTCACTACGGATCAACAGCCCACCACAAGCCGCCCTACGATGACTGACTGTAATGGTGACACGAAAAGAGCGGGCGATAGGGTCGTTACCATCCCTACGCCTTATTAGTACTACTGCCGCTTCTGTTCCTGTGGATACGTCGACTCCTCGTCGCGCGTACGCCGCTGTTGTCCAGAAGCCGAAGGTGAAGCAGAGTCGCTGTGAACCTGCTCACATAGATCCGCCACAGCCGATTTCAAAGAGGGACAGTCGCCGTTGCGACAAGGATGGCTTCATCAAGGTGGAAAGGAAGAAGAAGCCCGCTTGTCGCAATCAGTGCGGCACCGCCCTGACCGGACCGAACCATCTGCTGCGTCCCGCGACACCGACGACGCAGCTGTACGTGTCCCGCCTGCATCACTCCACGAAGGTCACGGACATCGTGGAATATGTGCGTGTGAAGACCAAGCTCACTCTGAGGGTTGAGCGGTTGGAGTCCCGCCATGATGTGAATTTCAATTCATTTGTGGTGAGGGTTCCGACTGATCAACTGTCGACCTTCACTAGAGAGGAGTTTTGGCCGAAAGGTGTCGCTTACCGGCGGTTTCGTGGCCGGTTAAGTGACACTGCAAAAGTGCCCACGTCACAGACTTCACGTGCTTGTAATTAGGTTGTTAATTAAGTGTAATATAAATATGTATGTTAGTCTTTAACCCATTTAAACCCAAATACAAACGGAAAGCAACTTTTTGAGAAAATCTTTATTTATACAGTTATTGGAGGTTAATACAACACTTTATGAAAAAAAAACTGAAAAAAATCTTCATAGTCCTGAAAAAAAAAGCCGTCCTTAAATGGGGCCAGTGGGTCTATGTGTGGTGGTTTTCAAAGCATCCCCTTTCGATGCACAATAATTTGATGCATTTTTTTGCATGACCAACATGCTTTCTTGTGGCTTATGATGCACCGGAGCTGAGTTGACAGTTTCTGGAGAAGTGTCCAGCACCATCTTGACTTAAATTTGGCACATTAGAAGAGGGTTTTAAACGCTTTCCATCGGGTTTTTCAGTACCTATTCGCTTTATGTAAAATTGTGAAATACTTCGGTGATACTGAAATTGGTCAAGCTTGTCATTATCATCAGCGACTAGAGTATGGAGACGCCAAGCATTAGCTACAGCCAAATCTAGCATGTAGGTAAAATAACCCACCACCATTTTTTACTCCGTAAAGCTATTCAACTCTGCTTGATCAACTCCGCCCATTCCTCTGTTGTAAATCTGGAAGACACAAGGAATGTCCACGTCCACTTTTATCCCTTCTGTGGAACTCTATCTTCTTACTTTGCTCAAAGGATAAATAAAGTCATAGTTGATACCCATCGTGCATACACTATTGTCAAGCCATCTTACAAACAAAATTTGATTGGCTGTATCAAAATGATGATCAAACGCTACTCGGTTCCTTTTTTTATCTCTTTGATGGATACTAAGGTGCATTTTTTTATCCTGTTCTCCCTCACAGTACCAGTTGCACGATAACCAGACTTAAGTAGATCTCGAAGTAATGCGTGGCTTGTGAAAAACTTGTCAAAGTACACAATATGCTCATGCGGGTCGCAGTTAAGTTTTTCCAACAAACCCTTTACCACATTTGATCCCAACGGCTCATTACTAGCTCTTCCTGCCGATTTACCACAGTATAATATATCGAATGCATGACAATAGCCATCAGCACTTGCTATCATCCAGTCATCGTTTTCATTGCCTTCTTCATTGTCTGTGAGAACATTTGGTTCGGGAGGAATAGCCACAATATCATAATTAACATCGAGGTCATCGTCTTCATTTTAAATACTTTCGACGGTTTCCTCGAGCCCACGATACTCGTATTAAATATTGAACAAACGATTAGACATGTTTTCACTTCAAAACTAGACCTAAAAAGATAACATAACAAAAATATATTTAATCAGCCCATTGGACTCGTACGAGGACACCATAATATAGCTTTCACCCCATTGGACCCATTCGGGGACATTATACTAAAATACCTAAATCTGCATTCAATTATAAGTGAAAAAATTACAACTGATCATTATTTACTACTTGAAACTAACATCGATTGAAAAAACCAGAAGGAACATTATAAATGTTATTCTACGAAACAAAAATTTGACTTACCTTTGTTTCAAAACTCAATGGGTCGATGACGTAAATCAAACATGCAAGTTTTATTGATTAATCCAAAGAATCACATAATTTTGAGTAGTACTAGAATGACACGCTCGTTGTCACTAATATTTTACCCCCGAAAAACAAACAATTAGTAAATTTAGAAAATTGTGGGTACTTAAAGAAGTGTCCTCAAATGAGAACAGCGGGCGTAAATGGGTTAAGGTATTTTTATATGGGCCTATGCAGCCTGAAATATAATTCAAGCAATCTTGAAAACGGTGCATCCTACGGCAAAACCAATGAAATTTTCATCCCCCCTTTAAAACCCCCGCGCTCCTCCCCCGCATCCCCTACCCCCCTCTAACCCCCCCCCCCCACCCCTCCGGTGTTTTGATCTCGGAAAGGGCTCCAACGATTTCGATGAAATTTGGTATTTGGGGGTTTTCGGGGATGAAAAATTGATCTAGCTTGGTCTTATCTCTGGGAAAACGCTTGGTACCGAGTTTCTGCCCGAGCAGAGCTCGGTCGCCCAGGTACTATATATATATATTCATGCCAAATTACAGCTTTCTAGTACTAACAGTCTTTGAGCTTAGCCGCGGACAGACAGACAGACGGACAGACATGGCGAAACTATAAGGGTTCCTAGTTGACTACGGAACCCTAATTAATTAAAAAATAAAACCGACTTCAAAAAACACCCAAAAACTAAAACGCAAAAAATAAAATAAAAATTGAACCGACTAAAACAAAAAGCATAGAAATATCTTTCTTCTAACGGTGAAGCCACACGAGCGTAATTTTGTGAGTCGTGAGCGGCAGAATTTCGGTTCGCGCCATACAATATGCGGGCCATCCCGTGACACTCACATGACACAATGTATGGCGCAACCGAAATTCTGCCGCTCACAACTCACAAAATTACGCTCGTGTGGCCTCACCCTAATCTGTTTGAAGTCGGTGCCTCAGCTCGAGCCAGCAGGAGTGGTAGAAAGAAACCCAATAGATAGTACGTACGTAAGGTCGATGGCTAGGTCCACTCCTGCTGGCTCGTGCTGAGTCACCGACTTCAAACAGATTAGGGTGAGGCCACACGAGCGTAATTTTGTGTCATGTGAGTGTCACGGGATGGCCCGCATATTGTATGGCGCGAACCGAAATTCTGCCGCTCACGACTCACAAAATTACGCTCGTGTGGCTTCACCGTTAGAAGAAAGATATTTCTATGCTTTTTGTTTTAGTCGGTTCAATTTTTATTTTATTTTTTGCGTTTTAGTTTTTGGGTGTTTTTTGAAGTTGGTTTTATTTTTTAATTAAAAATTATTTTATTTTTTGCTTTTTAGTTGTATTTGTACATACGTATTTGTTAGATACGTAGGATAAAATCATCAGTTTGACCTCCAAATAAGTTTGTTACAAAATCTATTTTTAATAAAAGTTTTTTTTGCTCACTGTACTTTTTGCCCCTGGTTACCAAAGTACTCATAAAGACAAATCCAACGAGACCAAATTTGATAGGGTTACGTCGTTTTATTACGGAGTTCTTATGGTCACTTTCCAGTTCCATGTTCAGACCTTGGTTACCATCTAGGATCAAAGTACTCGTCAAGACGAATCAAACGAGCCCAAACTCGACGGGGTTGTGTCGTTTTATTGTGGAGTGCCTTTGGCCATCTTCCAGCGCCATCATCAGACCCTAGTTACCATCTGGGATCAAAATGCTCGTCAACACGAATCACACGAGCCCAAACATGACGGGATTGTGTAGTTTTATTGTTGAGGCCTTTGGCCATCTTCCAGCTCCATCATCAGACCCTGGTTACCATCTGGGATCAAAGTGCTCGTCAAAACGAATCAAACGAGCCCAAACTCGACGGGGTTGTGTCGTTTTATTGTGAAGTGCCTTTGGCCATCTTTCAGCTCCATCGTCAGACCCTGGTTACCATCTGGGATCAAAGTGCTCGTCAAGACGAATCAAACGAGCCTGAACTCGATGGGATTGTGTCGTTTTATTGTGGAGTGCCATTGGCCATCATCCAGCTCCATCATCAGACCCTGGTTACCATCTGGGATAAAAGTGCTCGTCAAGACGAATCAAACGAGCCCAAACTCGACTGGGTTGTGTCGTTTTATTGTGAAGTGCCTTTGGCCATCTTTCAGCTCCATCGTCAGACCCTGGTTACCATCTAGGATCAAAGTACTCGTCAAGACGAATCAAACGAGCCCAAACTCGACGGGGTTGTGTCGTTTTATTGTGGAGTGCCTTTGGCCATCTTCCAGCGCCATCATCAGACCCTAGTTACCATCTGGGATCAAAATGCTCGTCAACACGAATCACACGAGCCCAAACATGACGGGATTGTGTAGTTTTATTGTTGAGGCCTTTGGCCATCTTCCAGCTCCATCATCAGACCCTGGTTACCATCTGGGATCAAAGTGCTCGTCAAAACGAATCAAACGAGCCCAAACTCGACGGGGTTGTGTCGTTTTATTGTGAAGTGCCTTTGGCCATCTTTCAGCTCCATCGTCAGACCCTGGTTACCATCTGGGATCAAAGTGCTCGTCAAGACGAATCAAACGAGCCCGAACTCGATGGGATTGTGTCGTTTTATTGTGGAGAGCCATTGGCCATCATCCAGCTCCATAATCAGACCCTGGTTACCATCTGGGATAAAAGTGCTCGTCAAGACGAATCAAACGAGCCCAAATTCGATGGGATTGTGTCGTTTTATAGTGGAGTGTCATTGGCCATCATCCAGCTCCATCACCAGACCCTGGTTACCATCTGGGATAAAAGTGCTCGTCAAGACGAATCAAACGAGCCCAAACTCGACGGGGTTGTGTCGTTTTATTGTGGAGTGCCTTTTGGCCATCTTCCAGCTCCATCATCAGACCCTGGTTACCATCTGGGATCAAAGTGCTCGTCAAGACGAATCAAACGAGCCCAAACTCGACGGAGTTTGTGTCATTTTATTATAGAGTGCCTTTGGCCATCTTCCTGCTCCATCATCAGACCCTGGTTACCATCTGGGATCAAAGTGCTTGTCAAGACGAATAAAACGAGCCCAAACTCGACGGGATTGTGTCGTTTTACTTTGGAGTGCCTTTGGCCATCTTCCAGCTCCATCATCAGACCCTGGTTACCATCTGAGATCAAAGTGCTCGTCAAGACGAATGAAACAAGCCCAAACTCGACGGGGTTGCGTCGTTTTATTACAGAGTTCCTATGGCCACCATCCAGCTCCATCGTCAGACCAGCTCCATGTTGCAATAATATTGCATTGTCATCCAATTTACACAAGCATGCAAAATTTTAATTCAGAAACCGGGAAGTGGGTTAAATTCAACTTGCAAGATTTGACCCGTTGAGGAGTTCCGTTGGCCATCTGTGATCTTCTTCATCAGATCCAGTTTACCAAATGACATTTTCTGAATGAAAATGCTTGACTAGATGCTAAAAATTCTGAAATCGTCATAGTTGTGCCTATAAAATTTGAGGGTTTCCGTCGATTTACCCAAGATTCCATCATCAGATCTTGACTTGGTGCCAATGGGACCACCTCGGAAGTATGCTCTTTTAAACAAAAAAAGAATTTTGAAAATCGGCCTACAATTGGCGGAGATATCGATGAACATACATAGAAAAAAAAAAAAAAAAAAAAAAAAAAAATATAAACAGTGGAACATAGAACCTCCTCCTTTTTTTGAAGTCGGTTAAAAATGCGTATGCCTGCTAAGAATGATTTTAACTTACAAACATTAGGTAGGTACATAGACATGAAAAGTCTTAACGCTTATAAATAAAACCCCGGTAACCTGTTAAACACGATTGAAAACAGTTGATTTCCTTTAAAATTTAATATAAATACCGTCGATGAAAGTAAATTGAATACCTACTTCCCCGACGTGATTCAGTTTCCGCGGCTGCAGTGCGCGTAAATGATGCTACTAAATACTACAATTGCAAACGCAGTCAATAAAAATGGTGGCATGTGTCGGCTCTCAGAGATCCAACGGATTAGCTTTATTTGCATTATTGTGGGCATGACCCCAAAATTGGTCGATTAATTTATTGATTGCGAACGGAGTTTTTTTATAAAACATTATTTTTTTAAAAGTTTTTGGAAGAGCGAGGCCTCCTAACAAGTCACTGACTGAATGGGAAGTCACAACTTTGGTATAACACACTTAGTTAAAACATGCATAAAACCTTATGTATTTCGCAAAAATCACCTGTTAAATATTAATCAAGTATAAATATTTTATTTATTTTTGATAAAGGTAAAAAGGAATTGACTGACCACTGAAAATTTAGAAAAAAATATTGTTTATTTTCTCTAATAAATATACAATAACTTCCTCAACTCCGACTTTTTCTGATGTAGTAGGTACATAAGACCTAGATAAGTATCATAAATTTCACAATTTATGAAATTATTTAAGCATATTGAAAGGTTTTTGTTCATTGAATAATTTATCCTTTATTTAGTACATTTGGCAATTATGCTTACTGTTTCGTATTTTCACTCATAATTATCATACTAAACTTCGAGGTAAATATTGTTTGCGTGATAAATCCGGTTTGGTATGTATGATAATTATTCTTACGTTGATTTTGATCTTTATAAAATACGCTATACTCATGAAGTTACATAAAATCTTTGTGTTATTTATTTACTAGGAACCAAAATTAAATTTCAGGCAAGGAATTAATTGATTAATTAATCTTTTAATTAATTTTGGAGTCATGTCCACATTTATTTATTTATTAATTGATACACCAACACATGCCTACATTATTGGAAACGATGACGCTGATCTGTCTAATCGTAATCTATATATATAAAAGAAGAAACTGACTGACTGACTGACTGACTGACTGACTGACTGACTGACATATCAACGCACAGCCCAAACCACTGGGCCTAGAGATTCCAAATTTGGCATGTAGGTTCCTTATAAGGTCTAGGGGTGCACTAAGAAAGGATTTTTCAAAATTCACTCCCAAAGGGGGTGAAAAGGGGGTCCAAAGTTTGTATGGGGAAACAAGATTAGTTCGACTATTTTATTCGAAACTTCACAGAAGTACTCCTAATGGTAAATGAGTAAACACCTGTTTCAGGTTTTTTGAGAATTCAACCCCTAAAAGGGGGGAAAGGGGTAACAAAGTCTGAAAATCAACATGGGTGTTGTTTCTATGGTTTATCGGGTCACTGGTTATGAAAACAACAACGGTTTTAAAATCCGACGTGGCGGACGTAAAATACCATCTCCCTGGATGGGGTGCGATGGGGTTGAAAAGTCTAAATAAACTAAATGACTGTTGATATATCAACGCACAGCCCAAACCACTGGATCTAGAGACTTGAAATTTTGCACATAGATACCTTATACAATGTAGGCATCCACTAAGGAAGGATTTTTGGGAATTCCCACGGGAACGGGAAAAAATGGGATTTATAAATTCGATTCCGAGTGACCCTATCTCAGTACCTATAATAACTAGACTCTTCAAATTTGATACACAAGTAGGTATTATATTAGTTAAATTCCTACGGGATAAGGAAAAAACGGGATTTATATATTCAGTTCAACGGGATCCTATGTATGTATGTATGTATTGACTCTTCAAGTTTGACATAGAAGTAGGTAATTATAATAGTAATAAACTGTTTTAAGGATTTTTGGAAATTCCCACGGGATAAGGAAAACACGGGATTTTTCGTTTTACTGGTCGTAGAAAGCTGAAATTCGGCATGTAGGATGCTTGGGGAGTGTAAAGGAAGATTGAGAGAGGACTTTACAAAATTCCCACGGGAACGGGAAAAAACAGGATTTTTCGTTTTGGTGATCGTAGAAAGCTGAAATTCGGCATGTAGGTTGCTTGGAGAGTGTAGCGGAGCATTGAGAGAGGACTTTCCAAAATTCCCACGGGAACGGGAAAAACAGAACTTTTTGTTTTACTGGTCATAGAAAGCTGAAATTCAGCATGTAGGTTGCTTAGGGAATGTAGAGGAGCATTGGGAGAGGATTTTCCAAAAATCCCACGGGAACGGGAAAAAACGGGATTTTTCGTTTTACTGGTTGTAGAAAGCTGAATTCGGCATGTAGGTGGCTTGGGGAGTGTAGAGGAACATTGTGAGAGGACTTTCCAAAATTCCCACAGGAACGGGAAAAAACGGGATTTTTCGTTTTACTGGTCGTAGAAAGCTGAAATTCGGCATGTAGGTTGTTTGGGGAGTGTAGAGAAGCATTAAGAGAGGACTTTTCAAAATTCCCACGGGAACGAGAAAAACAGAATTTTTTCGTTTTACTGGTTGTAGAAAGCTGAATTCGGCATGTAGGTTGCTTAGAGAGTGTAGAGGAGCATTGAGAGAGGATTTTCCAAAATTCCCACGGGAACGGGAAAAAACGGGATTTTTCGTTTTACTGGTCGTAGAAAGACGAAATTTGGCAAGTGGGTTCCTTGGGGAGTGTAGGGGAGCACTAAGAAAGCATTTCCCAAAATTCTTACGGGAACGGGAAAAAACGGGATTTTGCGTTTACTGGTTTTTAGAAAGCTAAAATTTCAAAATTCATAAGTTCACACTGTAAATAGGCCGCAAAGGGCTCTTTAACCGAGTTCAAAAAAAGGAGGAGATTACATGCATTCCACTTCATGTATTTTTTTATGTAGGTATGTTCGCCGATTTCTTGGTCAATTGTGGACCGATTATAAAAATATTTTTTTTATTCAAAAGAATACAATATACTCCTGTGATGGTTCCATTGTCACCAAATCAGGATCTGATGTCGGGATCTTAGGGAAATCGAGGGCAACCCTCAAATTTTGTAGGCACGCATTACGTTTTTCATATATTTTCTCAAGCTATTTAAGTGTTTGCGTCTGGTAGACATCATCTCATGTAGATGAGCTGATGATGGAAGGTAAAACTCCTTAACGGTTAGGAGTTGAGGATATTTTTTCAAATATTATAGGTACGTTTAGACCGATAGTTGTATTCTTTCAGGTTATCCGGGTGAGCTGATGATGGAAGGTTAAACTCCTTAACGGTTAGGAGTTATATGAAGTTTCTTTAAATATCATATGCACGTATAGACCTTTAGTTGTATTCTTTCTGGTTATTCAGATGAGCTGATGATGGATGGTATAACTCCTTAACGGTTAGGTCACACAACACCATAACAAAATACTATAATATGTATAATATCAATGCTAAGTAGGTACACAGCGCTTCCAGTTACTCAAGTTTCCGTAGAAGGTAAGAAAACATTGAATTATACCTAATGCAGGACAGGGGAAATTAATAATAGGTTTTATATTATTAACAAACCTGGTTATTTTAGTGCCCGCTTTCGAATAGTGAAAAACATTGTATATAAAGAAATACTGTAAAGGACCGTCTCTACCTGAAGTTTAGTCGGGCTTGCTTGCTCACTTACTTGCACGCTTTCTTGCATGCTTGCTTGCTTGCGTGCATGCATGCTTGCTTGCATGCTTGCATGCTTGCTTGCTTGCCTGTATGCTTGCTTGCTTGATATCTTGGTTCTTTGGAATACTCATGGTACACGCGAGCGAAGCCGCGGGCAAAAGCTAGTAACATTATATTGATTTAAAAAGAGAATTATGTTGACTAACCTTGAAACAAACAAAAAGCGAAATCGGCATGGTGAGGACTACCAAGACCCAGGATAACACCACCAATATTTTCCTGCACGTTTTCGACTCGGATTCATTGTCGTCATTGGCTAAAACAAAATAAACACAATTATTTACACGTCCAGAAGAAAGAAGTTTCAGGGAAAACCGTAAATGGTATCAATAATTTAGATTCGTTGCCAGAAACATTGTAAGTACTTTACAATTATTTAAACGGCGAATTTTGAATCAGCAATTCCCACCCAAAAATCACCCATTTCAAATTGAAAATTCTAGCGAAGACTTTGAACAAAAAAAATTATCACTGGATCACTATTTAAAATTTACAAAAGTAATATGTAACAAACGAACAACTTTTGTCCTAGTTAAAAAAGTAACTCCAAAATTGACGAGTAGAAAATTCCGAATCCCCTTTGTCACTGATACCAGAAATAGGCGGCAAAATTCAAACCGTGCTGTTCAATCACGATATCCTCCTTTGTTAAAAAAACTGCACAAAAACCGTTCACGTTGTGATGGTCGTGTGCAAATTCTGCCTGCTTGACATCTCCAACATTTTGATGTTAACTTAACAGCACTAACGACAGTGCTTAATCGCCGACAGTTGCTTATTTACTGCCGTTATTGCGGTCAATCGACAGTCGCCGCTCAATTATTAACGTGAGAATACGAAACGTGTTACGAGCCGTCGTTTATTATAAAATAATATTTTAAATGTTGGACGCAACTTACCGTCGTTCACGACGACGGTGGTCGAGTCAGAGTAACGCGCCAGTGTTGCTTGGTCCAAAGGTGGCTTTACAATGATGGCTATATCGCGCGCCCGCTCGCTTTTAAATATTCTAGGGCCCTCCCTCATACCACGAATGATGAACGATGTTTTACAGATGCGCAGTGCAAGCCTTCCCGTTTGGCCTTCAGGTAAAAACTATGGCATCAACCGTGATGACCTTCCTATTTTGTCCGGGCCGGCCTTCCGCGTTCGTAATTCTCAGGAAGTACGGAAAATTAAAAATGATCGAGTTTAGTTCATAGTTGGTTTTATTTTTAATTTAGTTTGAGTTGTTATGTAATTTTAATTATTTTCTATTTGTGTAATTAGTGATATCAGTTAGAATGACATAAATAGTCGTGTTATTCCAGGTTGACCTATGGCCTCTCAAGTAGATGAGCGTTCGAGTTTCGAGCCCGGACTTCAATCTCTGAGTTTTTTTGCGAAATTACATAGCATCCTTCAACAAAAGGAAAGATTGTTTACACTTTTTCTAATGCTAAAATAAACGAAGTAGTTAAGTGGGAACACAGCCCGGCCTTTTGTTACTCCCCTTAGTACAGTCACGAGCTTTAATTTGGGACCCACTTAAGCTTGACAGTCCTGTCATATAGTTTTTTCTGTTCTGTGTGTCATATTGTATAGGAATTCAAAGGATCTTTTTTCAAAATGAGTCCCAAATTAAACACGCATCCGTACGAGTAGCATAGGAAACTTTTTTCCAATATGGGTACCTCAATCAAAGTTAAATATGTAAAAAAGACGGAGGGATGAGACCAATTGCTGTTGGATCAACTTTACGCCGTTTGGCTTCCAAAATTGCTGTTCGACATATTGCATCAAAATTTAATTCGGAATTTGAACCCGTACAGTTAGGTTTCGGTATAAAAGGAGGATGTGAGGAAGCCGTCCATGCCACAGAAATATATCGAGATAGAAGGAAAATGCAATTTGTAGCGAGACCGAGCCTGTAACATCTTGCGTAGGGGGAGTTGGGGCACCTTGATACGGTTTTTTTGTTTCACCGCTAAAAAGGACAGGCATAGAGTAACTGCAACAAAACTATTCTTCTAATGTGGAGCATGTATCTGGGTACAAACGTACGTATAAATTTCTCTGCAAAAAGGCACGTAATTTTTTTTATGACTATTTTTCTGAAAAATGGGTTTTGTATCAAACTACCCCGTATACGGGGTGCATTCATACATACCAGGGGCACTTAGATTCACATATACATCTCCATACATCTATCTTCTATCTATATATATAAAAGAAGAAACTGACTGACTGACTGACTGACATATCAACGCACAGCCGAAACCACTGGGCGTAGAGATTCCAAATTTGGCATGTAGGTTCCTTATAAGGTCTAGGGGTGCACTAAGAAAGGATTTTTCAAAATTCACTCCCTAAAGGGGTGAAACGGGGGTCCAAAGTTTGTATGGGGAAACAAGATTAGTTCGTCTATTTTATTCGAAACTTCACAGAAGTACTCCTAATGATAAATGAGTAAACACGTGTTTCAGGTTTTTTGAGAATTCAACCCCTAAAAGGGGGGAAAGGGGTAACAAAGTCTGAAAATCAACATAGGTGTTATTTCTATGGTTTATCGGGTCGCTGGTTATGAAAACAACAACGGTTTTAAAATCCGATGTGGCATACGTAAAATAAGTACCATCTTCCTGGATGGGGTTGAAATGTCTAAATATCAATATGGGTGTCGTTTTTAAGGTTTTGCCCAAACCACTGGACTTAAAATTTTGCACATAGCTTATACAATGTAGGCAATCACTAAGGATGGATTTTTGGGAATTCCCACGGGAACAGGAAATAACGGGATTTATAATATATTCGATTCCGAGTGGCCCTATCTCAGTAACTGTAATAACTAGACTTTCAAATTTGATACACATGTAGGTATTAAATTAGTTAAATCATTGATTTGATTTTTCAAAATTTCCACGGGATAAGGAAAAAACGGGATTTATATATTCAGTTCAACGGAATCTTATGAACTATAATTACTAGACTCTTCAAATTTGGCATAGAAGTAGCTAATTCATAGTGAAAATAAACGGATCACTCACGTCTCAAAACGAGTTTAACTCGACATGTTTCGGGCTAATCCGTAGCCCTTCCTCTCGGAGTCGCACGTCACGGCGGCTGCCAAACGTGCACGCGTCTCACGGTAGTTTCATGTTTAAAGTAGCTAATTATAGTAGTAAAAAACAGTTTTAAGGATTTTCGGAAATTCCCACGGTATAAGGAAAGAACCGGATTTTTCGTTCACTGGTCGTAGGTAGAAAGCTGAAATCCGGTATGTAGGTTGCTTGGAGAATGTAGAGGAGCATTGAGAGAGGACTTTCTGAAATTCCTACGGGAATGGGAAAAAACTGGATTTTTCGTTTTACTGGTCGTAGAAAGCTGAAATTTGGCAAGTGGGTTCCATGGGGAGTTTAGGGGAGCATTAATAAAGCATCTCCTGAAATTCTTACGTGAACGAGAAAAAACGGGATTTTGCTTTTTACTGGTTGTAGAAAGGTAAAATTTCAAAATTCAAAAGTTTTTAGTGTGAGTAGGCCACAAAGGGCTGTTTAAACGACTTCAAAAAAAGGAGGAGGTTATGCATTCCACTGTACCTATGTATTTTTTTATGTAGGTTTGTTCACCGATTTTTCGGTCAATTGTGGACCGATTTTAAAAATTCTTTTTTTATTCGAAAGAATATAATATACTCCTGAGATAGTCCCATTGTCACCGAATCAGGATCTGATGACGGGATCTCAGGGAAATCGAGGGCAACCTTCAAATTTTGCAGGCATGCATTACTTTTTTCATATATTTTCTCAAGCTATTTAAGTGTTTGCGTCTGGTAGACATCATCTCATGTTGATGAGCTGATGATGGAAGGTAAAACTCCTAAACAGTTAGAAGTTGAGGATATTTTTTCAAATATTATAGGTACGTTACGTATAGATCGATAGTTGTATTCTTTCAGGTTATCTAGGTAAGCTGATGATTGAAGGTTAAACTCCTTAACGGTTAGGAGTTATAGGAAGTTTCTTTAGATATCATATGCACGTATAGACTAAGTACTTATACTTGCACGCTTTCTTGCATGCTTGCTTGCATCTTGCTTGCATGCTTGCTTGCATGCTTTCTTGCTTGCCTGTAGGTATGCTTGCTTGCTTGATATCTTGGTTCTTTGGAATACTCATGGTACACGCGAGCGAAGCCGCGGGCAAAAGCTAGTAATATACATAAATTTGTTCAGAAATAAAACAAAATGCATGTATTCATTCATTATAAACTTTATTTATGAATAAACACATCCTCATTCTCACCTATTACAAATTAACTATCAATTCTTACATTTATTTAGTAACAATTATTTTTATATTTGGAATATATTTATATTATTTATATATCCTAGAATATGTATTAGTCTAAATGAGACCTGATTCAATCAACCTTTTTATAGCATGAATATTTATTTAGATAGGAATATTATAAGCTGACTAGCTTTTGCCCGCGACTTCGTCCGCGTAGAATTCCAATTTGTGGTAAAGCTTCTTCATCTCTTTCATTGTATAAAACAAAAATCCGGCACCGGCAACATCCATCATTATTATCATTTCATCATGAGTATCAGTTAGTGATATTATAAATCCCGTTTATTCCCTATCCCGCGGGAATTTCAACAAATTTGTCCTTATTCTTTGCAAAATTACACTTATTTTTATCCCGCGGGTATTTTGCATTTTCCCCGAGAAAAGTAGCCTATGTCCTTAAAGCTTTCTACCGATAAAAGAACTTTTAAAATCAGCCGCGTAGTTGAGTTCACTTATTTTTTTCCCGTGGGAATTTTGATTTTTCACGGAGAAAATAGTCTATGTAAGTAAGGGTTAGTGTAGCTACTCACTAATAGGTGAAAGAAATTTTCAAATCAGCCCTGAAGTGAAATTCACTTCTTAATATCCCAGGGGAATTTTGCATTTTACCGAATAAATAGTAGGTAGCCTATACCAATAAAGGATAGTGAAGCTTTCTATTGGTGATTTTTTTTTAAACTCAGCCCCGAAGTTAATTTTACTATTTTCTATACCGCGGGAATTTTGCATTTATCCGGAAAAAAGCATCCTATGTTAACCAAGGACAGTGCATCTTTTCTATTGGTGTAAGACATTTTAAAATGAGCTCCGAAGTTGAATTTTCTTTTTTCTATCCCTTGGGAATTTTGCATTTCCCCGGAAAAAAGTAGCCTATGTCAATAAAGGATAGTGTAACTTTTTACTGGTAAAAGTTTTTTTTTTTAATCGGCTCGGAAGTTTCAGAGATTATCTATCCCACAGGAATTTCCAAAAATCCTGCAATAAGTTTTTTGTTGTTATGGTCATTTTCGTTAATACTGTATTTGAAAAGATTAGTAATTGTAGTTACGGAGATATGGTCCAGTTGATTTGAGTACCTACATATATAAATCCTGATTTAACTTTATCCCGTGGAAATTTTCAAAATTCTTTATATTCGCTTTATATTCTAATAGTCTAATTGCATGCCCAATTTGTACAGTTTAGTAATCTTCGTTATGGGCATAGGGTCACTCTTGATGAAATATATAAATCCCGATTATTCCTTATCCCGTGGAAATTCCGGAAAATCCTTTCTTATCGGATGCCTACGTCATACAAAGAACACACCCTCCACGTTTTAGGTCTCTACATACAGCGGTTTAGGCTGTGCGTTAATCCGGCAGTCAGTCATTTAGGACTTCAGGACAAAGCATTTTATATGTATTTGCATTGCACCAAGCTTTTATGCGAGTTCAACAATGATATTTGAATACTCAATTCGATTTTATTCGAAAAAGGTTGAACTCGCATAAAAGCTTCATCATCATCATCATTTCAGCCGTAGGACGTCCACTGCTGGACATAGGCCTCCCTCATTGACGTCCAATCATTACGGTTGGAAGCGACTTGCATCCACCCTGAACCTGCGGCCTTCACCAAAACGTCCGTCCATCTCGTTGGTGGACGTCCCACGCTGCGCTTGTAAAAGCAAAAGCTTGGTGAAATGCAAATACTTAATACATATAATTAGCTATTATCAGAGATCAGATCAAGACGTGGTTGACAAACGTAGACAAAAATGGTTTGCAATATTTGAAGTTTCGTTTCGTTTACAATGTGTCAAAATAAAATGTAATTTAAATCAAAAGCACTAAGGAGTATTGATATCAACTTCGAAGCAAATCACCCCCAAAATAACTTTCTACTACTTTTTGACCCCGTCAAGGGATGAATTTCAATAAAATACGAAACACGTCTTCCATCAATTTTGTTAAAGAATGTTTATGCAAAATTTGAAGTAGATTGGACCAAGGAATCACGATGTCTCATACAAACTTTGCCCCCCTTTTTTACCCCCTTAGAAGTAGAACTACGGAAAATCCTTTCTTATCGGATGCCTACGTCATACAAAGAACACACCCTCCAAGTTTCAGGTCTCTACGATCAGCGGTTTAGGCTGTGCGTTGATCCGTCAGTCAGGACAAAGGATTTTATATGTATAGATAAATAAATATTTAAATTAAATAAAGCAGCTGTTCTATTTGTTCCTTTTTTCACCACTGGAATTGGCAATTTTAGAATGTTTTTTTTAATTGATATACATATTCTTCTTACCCACAACTTTTAAGTTCGTTCGTCATCCATCTTTTGTATGTGCGAACCATCTTCTGAAAAATAAAAAACAAATTACTTAGGTACTCTTATGGTCAACAACGCTACGGGGTACATTGATACAGTATCAATCTGCCCCATTGACCGCCGTATCAATGTGCCCCGAAGTACTTTTTCAAATTCAAATTAATATTAAATAAATACAGGAAGTAACTAAGAAAAAAAAACTATTTTATAGAGTAATTCACAGTATATACTTACTGCATAACGTGGACTCCTTTAAATAACAATAATAACACTGCCAAATGATACACTTCTAAAAATTTACGAAATTTTTGTCACGATCTATAAAAACGTGTTCGTACTTGCCGTCTGCGGCAAACCGACTGAGCGGCGGCGATACTCGGGCAGCTTATTGGGCGCGTCGGTGGCATCTATGTGTGTGTGAATGAATAGTACACGGCCGTTCGTTTAGTTTAAATGTCTGCCGTATCTATGTGCCCCGTGTATCAATGTACCCTCATTCCTAGGTACTTTGACGTCACGAGTGTAATTTAGTGATGGGAAACATAAGCCGCGCGAAATCAATTCAAAAGCATCGATTCACAGATCGATTAGGGAACCGATTCTTATGCACAGAGGAAATGATAATTATTTTCGACAGAGGAAATGAGAAAGGTCAGAATTTCAAATCGAAAAATATAAATGTAGGTAGGTACCTACCTAACCAATAAATTGCTTTACATTTGTTAGTACCTACTATAGCCGCTGCAGTTATTCATCATCATCATCATCATTTCAGCCGTAGGACGTCCACTGCTGGACATAGACCTCCCTCATTGACACCCAATCATTACGGTTGAAAGCGACTTGCACCCACCCTGAACCTGCGGCCTTCACCAAATCGTCCGTCCATCTCGTTGGTGGACGTCCCACGCTGTGCTAGCCAGTCTGTGGTCTCCATTCGCGAACTTTTGGGCTCTAACGACCATATGTTCTGCATGATATATGGCCTGCCCATTGCCATTTCAACGAGCTAATCCGTTTGGCTACGTCGGTGACCCCGGTTCTTCTACGGATCTCCTCGCTTCTGATTCGATCCCGTAGAGAAACTCTGAGCACAGTCCTCTCCATAGCTCGTGTTTACATCAAACACCGTTGCTATGCCAATCCGTTTAATATCAAGTACGTACAATTCTTATAGATTCCCTAACAGTCAAACGTTATCTAGTTTTTCATAGGTATAGTGACATCTATCGTTCAATAAAGTAAAAAGCGTCCGAAACATACTCCCGCCTAAAAATGACTGAAGGTCATTTCTAATAAAATTAACAAAAAAATGGCAACTTATACCAATTATAACTCAATTAACACTTTCGTTGATGATTAAATGCACATAAATTTGTCAAAATTAAGTCTTGTCTAGTGGACTGTATTTTTGTTTATCTCACTCAATAAAGGGCATAATTTCGTAATTGCTCGTCGCAACACCCCTGAAGCAGTGCGAATGTCATAAGTTCGAGTAATATTATCTTGGCCAGGGTATTTCTTCACAATGCGACCCATTAACCAATGCCCAGGAGAATATCTCTGATCTTTTATTATAACCAAGTCACCGACTTCAAATTCTTTCATAGACTGTCTCCATTTACTTCTTTCTTGCATTCGACTGAGATATTCTGATTGCCATCTTTTCCAGAAGTCTTGAACTATTCGGGTCGTTAATTGCCATCGATCTAGTGAACTGATTTTTAAATCTTTTAAATCTGCTGATGGTAGTACTATTAAGGGTTCTCCAATTAACAGATGACCAGGTGTCAAAGGTTCTAGGTCTTCTTTGTGATCGCTAATTGGGGAGAGAGGACGAGAATTGAGACAGGCTTCAATCTGAATAAGAACAGTACTCAGCTCTTCAAAGGTTAGTGTTGATTCTCCAACTATGCGTTTCAGATGGTATTTTGTTGATTTTATTAGAAATGACCTTCAGTCATTTTTAGGCGGGAGTATGTTTCGGACGCTTTTTACTTTATTGAACGATAGATGTCACTATGATTATTTAAAAGCGAAAAAGTTTTTTGGGTGCGCCGGTGGGATTCGAACCCACGTCTCCTGGGTATGCGCCCCAACGGGTGTTCTACCAATTGAACCACGTCGCATCCAACCGACTCCCCCGAAATTCTTAATCGCTTACATACGCCAACAGTGGCGTGTGGTAACATCCATCGCAACTATTAGAAGCTACGACTCCTACGTTCCAAATTACATTGGAAATGCGTAAGAAATGATGTACCACATCTATTTATTCAAATACTAGCTTTTGCCCGCGGCTTCACTCGCGTGTACCATGAGTATTCCAAAGAACCAAGATATCAAGCAAGCAAGCATACAGGCAAGCAAGCAAGCATGCAAGCAAGCATGCATGCACGGAAGCAAGCAAGCATGCATGCACGGAAGCAAGCAAGCGTGCAAGAAAGCGTGCAAGTAAGCGTGCAAGCAAGCGTGCAAGCAAGCCCGACTAAACTTTCTTTATATACAATAATATAAAACCTATTATTACTTTCCCCTGTCCTGCATTAGGTATAATTCAATGTTTTCTTACCTTCTACGGAAACTTGAGTAACTGGAAGCGCTGTGTACCTACTTAGCATTGATATTATACATATTATAGTATCTTGTTAAGGTGTTGTGTGACCTAACCGTTAAGGAGTTATACCTTCCATCATCAGCTCATCTGAATAACCAGAATGAATACAACTAAAGGTCTATACGTGCATATGATATTTAAAGAAACTTCCTGTAACTCCTAACCGTTAAGGAGTTTAACCTTCCAACATCAGCTCACCTGGATAACCTGAAAGAATACGACTATCGTTATATACTACCTATAATATTTGAAAAAATATCCTCAACTCCTAACCGTTAAGGAGTTTTACCTTCCATCATCAGCTCATCAACATAAGATGATGTCTACCAGACGCAAACACTTAAATAGCTTGAGAAAATATATGAAAAACGTAATGCGTGCCTACAAAATTTGAGGGTTGCCCTCGATTTCCCTGAGATCCCGTCATCAGATCCTGATTTTGTGACAATGGGACCATCTCAGGAGTATATTGTATTCTTTCGAATAAAAAAATAATTTTTATTATCGGTCCCCAATTGATCGAGAAATCGGTGAACATACACCTACATAAAAAAATACATAAAGTGGAATGCATAACCTCCTCCTTTTTTGAAGTCGGTCAAGGAGCCCTTTGCGGCCTACTTACAGTATAAACTTATGAATTTTGAAATTTTAGCTTTGTACAACCAGTAAAACGCAAAATCCCGTTTTTTCCCGTTCCCGTAAGAATTTCGGGAAATGCTTTCTTAATGCTCCCCTACACTCCCCAAGGAACCCACTTGCCAAATTTCAGCTTTCTATGACCAGTAAAACGAAAAATCCCGTTTTTGCCGTTCCCGTGGGAATTTTGGAAAGTTCTCTTTCAATGCTTCCTTACACTCCCCAAGCAACCTACATGCCGAATTTTAGCTTTCTACGACCAGTAAAACGAAAAATCCCGTTTTTTCCCGTTCCCGTGGGAATTTTGGAAAGTCCTCTCTCAATGCTCCTCTACCCTCCCCAAACAACCTACATGCTGAATTTCAGCTTTCTACGACCAGTAAAACGAAACATCCCCTTTTTTCCGTTCCCGAGGGAAATTTGGAAAGCCCTCTCTCAATCCTTCTCTACTCTACACTCCCCAAGCAACCTACATGCCGAATTAATTCAGTCTTCTACGACCAGTAAAACGAAAAATCTCGTTTTTTCCTTATCCCGTGGGAATTTCCGAAAATCCTTAAAACAATTTTTTACTATTATAATTACCTACTTCTATGCCAAATTTGAAGAGTCTAATAATTATAGTTTATAGGATCCCGTTGAACTGAATATATAAATCCCGTTTTCTCCTTATATTAATTTAATTTTGAGAAATCCTGAAATTAATGTTTAAACTAATGTAATACCTACTTGTATATCAAATTTGAAGAGTCTAGTTATTATAGTTACTGAGATAGGGTCACTCGGAATCGAATATATAAATCCCGTTTTTTCCCGTTCCCGTGAGAATTCCCAAAAATCCTTCCTTAGTGGATGTCTACATTGTATAAGGTATCTATGTGCAAAATTTCAAGTCTCTAGGTCCAGTGGTTTGGGCTGTGCGTTGATATATCAACAGTCATTTAGTTTATTTAGACATTTCAACCCCATCGCACCCCATCCAGGGAGATGGTATTTTACGTCCGCCACGTCGGATTTTAAAACCGTTGTTGTTTTCGTAACCAGTGACCCGATAAACCATAGAAACAATACCCATGTTGATTTTCAGACTTTGTCCCCCCATTTCCCCCTTTTAGGGGTTGAATTCCCAAAAAACCTGAAACATGTGTTTAATCATTTATCGTTAGGAGTACTTCTGTTAAGTTTCGAGTAAAATAGTCGAACTAATCTTGTTTCCCCATACAAACTTTGGACCCCCGTTTCACCCCCTTAGGGAATGAATTTTGAAAAATCCTTTCTTAGTGCACCCCTAGACCTTATAAGGAACCTACGTGCCAAATTTGGAATCTCTAGGCCCAGCGGTTTGGGCTGTGCGTTGATATGTCAGTCAGTCAGTTTCTTCTTTTATATATTAAGATTATTTATTTTTTATTAGCAGTACGGTTGCTCACCGAATCTAAGATTATTTAAAAGCGAAAAAGTTTTTCGGGTGCGCCGGTGGGATTCGAACCCACGTCTCCTGGGTATGCGCCCCAACGGGTGTTCTACCAATTGAACCACGTCGCATCCAACCGACTCCCCCGAAATTCTTAATCGCTTACATACGCCAACAGTGGCGTGTGGTAACATCCATTGCAACTATTAGAAGCTACGACTCCTACGTTCCAAATTACATTGGAAATGCGTAAGAAATCATGTACCACATCTATTTATTCAAATATTATTTATTTTTTATTAGCAGTACGGTTGCTCACCGAATCTAAGATTATTTAAAAGCGAAAAAGTTTTTCGGGTGCGCCGGTGGGATTCGAACCCACGTCTCCTGGGTATGCGCCCCAACGGGTGTTCTACCAATTGAACCACGTCGCATCCAACCGACTCCCCCGAAATTCTTAATCGCTTACATACGCCAACAGTGGCGTGTGGTAACATCCATCGCAACTATTAGAAGCTACGACTCCTACGTTCCAAATTACATTGGAAATGCGTAAGAAATGATGTACCACATCTATTTATTCAAATATTATTTATTTTTTATTAGCAGTACGGTTGCTCACCGAATCTAAGATTATTTAAAAGCGAAAAAGTTTTTCGGGTGCGCCGGTGGGATTCGAACCCACGTCTCCTGGGTATGCGCCCCAACGGGTGTTCTACCAATTGAACCACGTCGCATCCAACCGACTCCCCCGAAATTCTTAATCGATTAACTTTTTCGCTTTTAAATAATCTTAGATTCGGTGAGCAACCGTACTGCTAATAAAAAATAAATAATAGATGTCACTATACCTATGAAAAACTAGATAACGTTTGACTGTTAGGGAATCTATAAGAATTGTACGTACTTGATATTAAACGGATTGGCATAGCAACGGTGTTTGATGTAAACAAATTTTTTCCGCCAAGTATCCATTCGTAAATCTTTTGATAAATCGTCCCTCTTGTTTCTCAATATTATCATATGCTCTTCTTTTCGTAAACCAGTTCCTCTCGAATTTAGATTTTGTGTGAATTGTTTCTTAATTTCTGCATCTCTGTTGTCTTTCGTTGCTATCTTCTCTTTATACTGTTCATCTGAATCTGTTGTTACTCTTTTTCGTATCTATCTTCTCCTTTCTGTTCTTCTGTCTGATTGTTTGCTCTTTTCTCTGTTGGTTCTTGTTTTGTTTCTCGTTGCTGTTTCTCCTCGTCTTGTATCTCTTGGTTTGTGTCTCTGTTCTGTCTCTGTTGGTTTGTCTCTCTGTTTTTTCTCTCTTGTTTTATTTCTTTGTTTTGTCTCTCAAGTTTTGCCTCTCTGATTTGTCTCTCATGGGAATGGCTGGATGTGTAACTTCTATGCAACAGTGAATGGTGTCTTTTTCCACAGGTGTGACAGGATGACTTGTTTTTGCAATACCTTGCTGGATGACCAGGTATAAGGCAGTTGAAGCACAGTCTCTCATTCTGTACAACATCTATCTTATTTTCATGTGTTAATCGTTGAAATTCTCTACATTGAAAGATGTGATGATTGTCCTTGCAAAATTTACATTTAATATTTACGGCTACAAAGAATGATCTCAATTCGATTGCGTTCTGAGGAACTTCCTGGTCATTTCTGTTAGCGTTCGCGTTCATACTCTGTGTTGGTTACATCATCTCTAAAACGCGAAATCTTTTCTCGAGGAACCTCTCAAACTTGGACATCGAAGGTAACTCACTATTGTTTATATCGCTCACTTCTTTTTTCCACTCTTTGTGAGTTTCGGTGTCAAGTTTGGAAACAGTGATGTAAATGATGATTGTATCCCATGAAGAAGTGTTTACCCCTTGAGCTTTCAATTTGTTCAGGCATTCCATGGTAGTGTCTAGAAGCTCTCGAATCGATTTGGCAGTTGGTGTATTTATTTTTTTCTGGTTGATTAATCTGCTCAGGATCGAATTGACAATGATGCGTTTGTTGTTGTATCTGCCTTGTAACATATTCCATGCTAAGTCGTAGTTGTTGTCAGTGATTGGAAAATGTTTCAGGAGTCGCTCGGGTTCACCTGACAAACAGCTCTTCAAATAATATAGCTTCTGAATGTTGTTTAAACTTGCCTTGCTGTGGATGAGAGTTACAAAAAGATCATGAAATGATGTCCAGTCTTGATAGTTGCCGGTAAATTGTGGGATATTTATTTTCGGTAGTTTTATCTCTTCACTCTGACTCCTCCCGCTCGAAATTTGTGCAGTGTCGTCTAACATGTCTGTCATCTCCGCTTTTAGGTTAATGTAAAATTCTTCGTATGCAGAATAATAATCATTCGTAAAATATTGCAGATTTTCCATGTCTTCTTTATTGACAGTTTTAATTATGGTTCGGTTCGTCTCCACGAAATTTTTCCAATACTCCTCTAAAGTTTCCTTTCTGGCTTTGACGTAACCTCTTGTCAATCTAGCTTTTCCTGTTTTTTTGAAATTTATTTGCATTTTTTGAATGATCCCCATCGCCTGTTCCTGTTCTGCTATAAGTCCCAATAGTTCTTTGTTCATCTTGAAGCCTTCTTTTCTGAACACGTTAATTTTGAAAATTTTTACAAGTCCATAAAATAAATCGCGAAAAAATTACAAGTCCCAGAATTGTTCAAATTTTGTCTAAGTCCATAGAATAAACCATACAAATATCACTGCAATTTTTATAAGTCCATAGAAAGAATTTTGAAAATTTTACAAGTGTTTTTAAATTTTGAGTTGTGAATTTACTAAGTCCATAGAATAAGATTCCGAAATTTTACAAGTCTTTGACAGCTACGATTTTCCCGCTAAGTTCGATTAACTGACACCTCACTTCACTGTACTTACGGTTTTAAGGTCCACTTTTGCACTTACACTTCACTCACTACTCAATGTCACTGTCACTGTTACTTATCCGGCTCGAAGGACCACTTTGTTTACATCAAACACCGTTGCTATGCCAATCCGTTTAATATCAAGTACGTACAATTCTTATAGATTCCCTAACAGTCAAACGTTATCTAGTTTTTCATAGGTATAGTGACATCTATCGTTCAATAAAGTAAAAAGCGTCCGAAACAGCTCGTTATTACCTACCTACCTATAATCGTGTAAGTACTACACACACACACACACACGAACATTTTTTAAAATAATATTTAGCCTTATGTAAATGTGTATCTTTTCATCATATGACATCATCACTACATCAATAGTCGGATAAGCTGTACTGATTACTCGTCGGTACATTGATGGGCCAGTAAAGGTGTCTTCGTGGAAATGTATAGAACAATTCTTGCTGTTTTTTGTAGGAAACCATTTTTTACGACCAGTTGTTTTCAATCCATTTAATTTAATATGAGAATCATTCGGAAAACTAAAATAAAATTGCAATATAGAAGTAACCATAACCTGTTTGTTAATAATATTTGCTTTGCACTACGTACATTATATAGCTACATAATAATATAAAAACGTAATTATCATTTCCTCTGCTTTCAAAATCGATTTTAATCGAGTAAGAACTGCGATAGTGTACTTGTACATCACTATTCTTACTTTTGACAGAAAAAATGATAAATTGACCTTGGACGTAACTCGATAGTTTGAATAGCTTATTTTTACATTACTTGTTTTGAACGCACGCCATGTCTGTCTCGTCAAATTAAAGCCGCAATGGAAAGCTAGCGTGGACACTCTATCGCCCGCAACTGTTCTGATGAAAATAATAAAATAAATCGTTTTTTAATTAATAACAGATATTTTAGGACAAATAGTACTTACCAATTAAAGGAAATACCTCGACTAACAGCTCCAACTTTATCTGTAGTATTTGAACAGTTAATTACTGAACAACGAGTCATTTTATTTTTAAAACCTGACGTCGCACGCAGACCGCGGTCGGGAGCAGACTGAAGTTCGCGGCGAGCATTGGGGCTTATAAACACCATTTGGCCAGTCGACGTACGTAAACTCTTTCCTTCTATCTCGATATATTTCTGTGGTCCATGCCCTACGCTCCTTTCTAACTTACGGACAACCTGAAGTAGTGATCAAAATTGATGTTAAAAACGCTTTCAATTCGGTAAATAGGTATACCTCTCGATATATTTCTGTGGGGATACCCTGCTGACGGCAATAAAACAGCACGTACCGGAAATATATAATTATCTTCTTCTCAGCTGCGCTGACCCAACTAAATTGTTATATCGTTCTAATGAACTTTCCTCAGAAGTTGGTTGTCAACAGGGTGATCCCCTTGGGCCTGCAATTTTTAGTTTAGCTATAAATCCAATAATTAAAAATTTAAATTCTAAATTTAACGTATGGTATTTGGACGACGGAACCCTAAAAGGTAAATAAAAATAAATAAATAAATATTAGTGGACAATCTTACACAAATCGACCTAGTCCCAAACTAAGCAAAGCAAAGCAAAGCTGGTGATGTGGATACTGTGTTTTCAGACCTTTTTTCAAACAAAAATAAGTTTCAGTCCATTGGTTTGGAACTTAATTTTGGCAAATGCGAACTCTTTATAAATAATTTCAACTTAAATATAAATGACGTTAAACAAAAATTCAATATTCTTGCTCCAAATATTAAAATTGTAAGCAGTAATTCCCTTTGCCTCTTAGGGTCCCCAATAATTGAAGCGTCTATTCCTGAATACATTAATAATTCTATTACTAAATTTCAAAATTCCTCTGACCGTCTTCTTGAAATTAGTTCGCATTATGCACTTTGCATCTTAAAATTCTGTCTTTTTGTCCCAAAATTTACATATGTGCTCCGCTGCTGTCCCTTTTGGAACCACCCAAATCTTTTAACTCAATTTGACGACTTAATTAAAATTAGCTTAGAATCGATCCTAAATATGCAGCAGAACGAGCAATCTTGGACCCAAGCATCCCTGCCCATCCGTTATGGTGGGTTAGGGACTCACAAAATTTCCAGTGTCGCTTTGCCAGCCTTCCTATCTTCTGCCTATAGTTCAGCAAATCTCATAAGTAAAATTTTAAGGGCCAACCCTTCAAACTTTGAGATTGCTGGCTTGGAAGAAGCTAGAAAGGCTTTCTTAATTGCATGCCCAGGTCAAAATTTTCCAGTTTCTACAAATTCACAGAGGAGCTGGGACGACATACACTGCAAAATTACCTATGACCATCTCTTGAGCTGTAGTACAGGTTCGGCACGAGCTAGGCTATTGGCTGTGGGAACGCATGAGGCCGGCTACTGGCTTCACGCGTTTCCATCGTCTAATACTGGAACCTTTATTGAGCCTGACACGCTCAGAATTTCAACCTGTCTACGGCTCGGGGTTCCGGTTTGCGCTCCTCACATGTGTCCCTGTGGCAGTGACGTCGACCGGCTAGGACATCACGGACTGTCATGTCAAAAAAGCGCCGGCCGCTTCTCAAGACATGCTGCACTAAACGACATTATACGCCGGTCCCTTGCCACCGTCAACGCGCCAACGTTGCTTGAGCCCACAGGCATTGCAAGAGACGATGGCAAGAGACCGGATGGTATGAGTCTGATTCCATGGAAGATGGGTCGGGTGCTGGAATGGGATGCCACTTGTTCAGACACGCTGGCCCCTTCCCATCTCCATGGTACTTGCAACAGACCTGGTGCAGCTTCAGAAGCGGCTGAAAAGGCGAAAAGACTGAAATACAGGGGTCTAAGCAGCGAATACGATTTTGTCCCATTCGGTGTCGAGACCCTTGGTCCGTGGGGTCCTAGCGCCTTAAAGCTCTTTAAGGAAATTTCTAAGAGGTTAGTCGACGTCACAGGTGACCGAAGAGCTGGCAGCTTCCTCGGACAAAGAATTAGCTTAGCTATTCAAAGAGGAAACGCTGCCAGCATCTTCGGCACCTTGCCTAAGGGGACTAGCTTTCAGAATATGTTTTAGTTATATTTTATATCTTCGTTTTCTATTTTCTTATTGTACATATTTTTTTTTAGTCTAGGATAGTTGTACATATGTAATATATAAGTATTGGGTTGTAAATAAATGCATTAATTAGGTAGTTCTGTAAATTTTAAAAATCATTATTTTTGCCTAAGATTTAGGCTACTTATGTATCCTAGTTTAGGTATTACATCCTAGTTAGTGACCAGTTAGTCTTGTTGTAGAAGGAGTAAAGGCTATTAGACACTAAAGTTGAGCCATTAAATAGTATAGTACCTAGATATAATACGTAAAATAAGTACATTAAGTGAAATGAAGAATATGGCTGCCAAATATCAAGTCTCTTGCTCCAGTGATTAAGGCATTCGTGGGTAAGACATAGCGACCATAAAATGTATACCACCATCCACTATCCAAAGTCAAAGTCAAGTCAAAGTCAAAATTCAGGCCCTCTCAGGATGAGAGGGCTTGGGCTGTAGTTCTCACGCGGGCCTAGTGCGGATTGGGAACTTCACACACACGATTGAATTTC
This sequence comes from Archips xylosteana, assembly GCA_947563465.1. NCBI lineage: Eukaryota > Metazoa > Arthropoda > Insecta > Lepidoptera > Tortricidae > Archips > Archips xylosteana. The sequence continues at coordinate 97,292 of CANOAX010000001.1, forward strand.
TTCTCGGGTGTGAGCAGGTTTCCTCACGATGTTTCCTTCACCGTATAGCTCATGGTAAATTACAAATGAAATTTTGCACATAAATTCCGAAAAACTCATTGGCGCGAGCCCGGGGTTCGAACCCACGACCCTCTGCTTGAGAGACCATAGGTCAAACCACTAGGCCACCACGGCTTTCTGTTAGAGTGCGCGTAGGCAGAGAGCGGTCTGGGGTTCCGAGTTCTGCGTTTCTACGTTTTGACCGCTCGAGAGTTCCAACGCACACAAGAGGCGATCAAATTCTTGCGTTCCATTTTTTTGCATGTGTAACATGTCGCTAGAAAGTTCATCTTTCGAAGAAGAAGCATTGATTTTGTGGAGCCTAGAATCTTCTAAAAAGTAGAAAATATTGGGTGCACCTAATTAACACAACACGAGAAGAATCTCTTGACGCGGCCATTTCAAGCCAAGTTTCTGCTTTTTTAGCACGATTTTTGCAGTGGAAATGACTTAAATCATATAATAATCACCTTTTTCTAGCCATTTTGATCAGTTTTTCTGTATTTGTAACTTCAAACATCGCGGTGAACGCGGTGTTCTCTGTCTCGGTGGCAAAAGAACTCTTAGAACGCGGCGTTCCGCTTTGACCGCTCGGTCTGACCGCCTGCTGTGTGCGTTATCATAAGGGATTCAGTACATTCGAAAGAACGCAGAACTCCGAACGCGGACCTCAGAACTCCAGGCGCGCATGTGCATGCGCAGCGAACGTCAAACAAAGCTCCTGAAAAAAATATTCAGACGAATTGAGAACCTCCTCTTTTTTTTGAAGTCGGTTAAAAAACTAATCTGAGGGAAAGCGTCAGATATTATAAATACGAGTTAAAAAACGTTTATCTCGAAATGGTTTTCGATTTACTATACATTGCAAAAAAATAGACATCCCCAATTGGCTAAGTAAAGTTTTTTGAAGAGGTGCTAATTATATGTTTTTTCGACAGTAGTCGTCATATGGATCGAGAAACTACAACTGTTTTATTTTTACCTCTTATCGTTTATTGGAAATATTTTTTTAAGTGTTCGAGTTGACATTTGTGCATTTAGACGGCTGACAAGCCGTTCGTGCTCAGTACTTATTAGAAATAGAAAAAAAAAACAAAGTCCTGTCACTGCTCACTGCTGTCACCATAGAGCTGTCACTGTCAAATAGAATCTAACCGTTTTCTTTGCTTAGTGATTTGATGCGATTAGTGTGTTTTTCAGTTTTTTGGATTATTTTTTACGACCTTAGCACAAACACCGGACTCTCGATTTTCCGCATTTCTCCACGACCTTTGCACGATAATTGGACCACGATTAGATACTTTCGACGACTATTTTGGCTCTGCTTCTTGGACAACGTTATCTTGTATTCTCGACGACCCTTGGCTTGACTTTCGGACTGCCTTACGAGTAAATTTGAATCAAAGTATCCCTACAATGGAGTCAGACGATTCCGACAACGCTGGAGTAGAAATGGAGTATTACAAAGATGTACTGTATGCTTTGTACCTTCGTGTCTGAAATACAGACGTGACTTTCCGAATTCGGCGTATTTGTGCATCCCAAACTGTTTAAAAGCGACTTGGTGCCAAGCTTTGGATAGGAATTGCCCAAAACGGAACTTATATGTCTGTGGAGATCATATTAATGTAAGTGTACATTTGTATATTTTTGTTCATGAATTAAGGTTATATTCTTCCATTTTTATCAACCACCATTCTTTAATTTTTATGGAAATCTATATGTCTTATTTTTTTCATTAGTTCACTTGTAATAGTAATATCCTTCATTTGCCAATAAAAGTTATTCCTGTGTATAATTTTATTTTAAATGTTTATACATTTTTTTGTAGATTTAAGATTTTAGAATATTTTAATTCTGTTTACAGATTGAGGAAGATTGCTACAAAGGTAAATCTGGAATGCTACATTTGAAAAAGACAGCAAACTTGATACTTACGAAAACATGTGATATTGATGAGGATGTAAGTATCAGCTAGGCATATTATTTTATATTGTTGCATTACAAACTGCTTAAAAAAATTAAAATTTTAAATTAAAGGAAAAAATGTTTAGATTCAAGTTAGATTCTAACCAGCAAACTTCTGGCTAACTAGGCCAGTCGCTCTAATCAACTAAGCTACCAAAGCCAGTTATCAAATTAACAGATTTTAACCGTTTTTAGGGTAACGGTAACGGGTAGGGTACGGAAGTACCCAATGGGTAAAAACGGGACCCTATTACTGAGGCTCCGCTGTCTGTCCGCCCATCCGTCTGTCTGTCTGTCACCAGACTGTATCTAGGGAACCGTTATAGATAGAGAGTTGAAATTTTCACAGATGATGTATTTTGGTTGCCGCTATAACAACAAATACTAAGAAATGGAATAAAATAAATATAATAAATATTTAAGTAATTAAACGTGATTTTTTTGCTTGTTTTTGTAGATAATGGTACGGAACACTGTGCGCGAGTCAGACTCGCACTTGACTGGTTTTTTTTATTTTATGAACCTTGAGGGAAGCTAGAAAGGGACTTTGAATATTTTATTTTAGAATTTGTGTTAGTTAACAAATTAATGTATTGATCTAGACCAGGGGTCGGCAACCTTTTGGCAGACATAGGCCACATAGTGAAAAAAATAGATAAAGGCGGCTCGGCCCTCACTTGTAAGATAATTTTGTATCTAATAGATATATCTACCTTATTAGTTGTAGGTTTACAAAACAGTTGCAGGCCGCAAGGAGATAGGTCCCGGGTCGCGCGTTGCCGACTGCTGATCTAGATCAGTGTTTCTCAACCTGTGGTGATCCTGTCTCAAGGGGTCCACAGAAAGACCAAAATTACAAATTGAAATAGATTTGCATAAGCGTTAGTTTATTATTATTTTATTTTATTATAGGTTCCCAAAGTGCTATAAAGCATAAAAAGATAGTCTCTTTTCTATATACTTGACTATGTTGATTGTACTGAATGTTCCATGCCTCAAAAGAACAAATGGAACCTTTGAGGATCACTTCACTGTCTGCCTGTTCAAACCCTTTATTTCCAGAATGTGTAGACTTTGAAAATATATACATATATAGTTAAAACTACTGTGAGACTCACTCATAATGAATACATGTGGATAACTCACATCTACAGATAACATGCCAAGCTAAACTTTTTTTTTTTTTAAAATCTAATATCTTAACGAGGCTTGAGTACACCTAATGTGACTATGTCAGCCTCATGGGAAGCCACAGAAAACTACAACACTCTTAACTGTTTCCTAACTCAGAGATGAAGTCTCTGTATAAAAGCATTTCTGACATGAGCATACGTCGCACTCCAGCGGGCATTTTGGGGGCACGTCATTTGGTATGGTTTACAAAAAATATTTTAATTAACGAGTATATGTACTTAGTATTTGCAACATACTCGTTATAAATCTTAAATTGCCTACGTAATACTCTTTGAAGTGATAACTGATAGCCCATTTAAGTGGTGGCATGTCAGAATGCTAGATAAGGTTCACAAATCAATCAATTCATTTTCGAGTAGTCAGAATAAGGTATTTGTACTTAGTATTTGGTACCTAGTATTTGTAATGTGAAATTCCAAATATCTTTGCAAACTAAGGCTGTAAGCACAGATTACTTAATAGTTACTTCGTAACAGATACTGCATCCCGTACAAAATCTTGGTACTTACCGCGATTGTAGCCACAGATTATACTACTCCGTCTCCTTAAGAATGTGTGCGTGCCGACAGTGACAAGGGCTGGCAGTTTGGATTAAATTTTTTTTTTCTACATGTTGTTTTACCATTTTGTCGGGATAATTGCTATATATTATATCCATGCAAACTTTCTAGCACTAATATTCTTTAAGCTAAGCCACGGACGGACAAAGAGACAGACGGTCATGGCGAAACTATAAGGGTTCCGTTTTTGCCATTTTAGCTCTGGAATCCTAACAAAAAAGGATATTTATTGTAATGCGTAGAACACATTGCCATGCTCATAGTACCCTAGCGTTATACTAAATACGAAGGTTAACTTTCGAACTTCGCATCGTGCCATCCCGCTCACGCTTATAGCTTTTTATAGAAGAGTAAGAGGGACAGCACGATACGAACTTCCAAATTGTTATATTAGCTATTAATTCTAGCATAGTCATATTAAAATTTGCCCCCTGTTTCACCATTCACTTATAAAAGTTCAGGCGGCATATTTTTTCCGTGGAACACGAATGAACGTGCGTCGGCGCGCGCTTGTGACAACCTACTGGAATTTCGATCGCAGGCGATCGTCCCCGCGGTAGGTAAATATCGCGCGTAAGTACATGGCATGCATGAGGCCTGCTGTAAGTAGGTACGTTAGTTAGGTGTTTATTTTTTTATATCAATTCAATTTTAAATAAAAATAAGATTGAATAGTATGTGGTATATTTATTGTGGCCACTTAAATGGACTATCAGTTATCACTTCAAAGAGTATCTATACCTTAAAGACTAATAAATGATAACGGGTAACTAATTAACTATGTTACAAATACTAAGTAAGTACATTATAATTCTCGTAAGTTAAGATTTTTTTTGTAAACCTTACCTTGCCCCCAAAATGCCCGCTGGAGTGCGACGTATGGACATGAGTTATCCATATTTTTTCACTATACAGTTTAATGTTTAAGAACTTGACACTGATCATTGTAGTTGACTCTACACATGATAATCATTATTATTATTATGTACCTATAGTATAGTCAGGCTTATGATAATATCAGGTTGGTTGTGGCTAATAATATTAAGTATAGTATATGCATATTTCCAAAGATACAAGCAGCCACAACCAACCTTATGCCCTTCACTACATAGTATAAAACAAAGTCGCTTCCCGCAGTTCCCGCTGTCTGTCTGTCCCTATGTATGCTTAGATGTTTAAAACTACGGAATGGATTTTAATGCGGTTTTTTTAATAGATAGAGTGATTCAAGAGGAAGGTTTATATGTATAATACATGCATAATTGCAACCGTGCGAAGCCGGGGCGGGTTGCTAGTAACAATTATTTAAGTCATTTTAGCATACATTTGATCACTTTGTCTGCGCACACATTTCTCAATTTGACTATAGATATGAACATTGTAAGTAGATTAACGTAAATTGGGTCCTGATATTTGTTTTTTTTTTTAGGAGATGGTGACTGATCAAAGCAAAAGCTCGAAAGATCTGCCTACTACATCAACACAACTTTTGCATTATGAAAACATGCCTTATTCAAAGGTAAAATCTCAAGATGTATCTCCATTTATATAGAAAGCAGTAGGAATAAACTCATATTCAGATTTTTTAAACATAGAATATATGAATAAAAAAAATGGCATCTTGGTATATGAACAAAAATTTTTTTTTTTTCATTTTATGTGTGTTTAAAATATTGTTTCTATCACAAGCATTTATTCATTTTAATAACCACTAGTTCTCAAATGCTATTGTTACTTTATTAGAAGTTCCATACCCAAAGGGAAAAACGGGACCCTATTTCTGAGGCTCCGCTGTCCCTCCGTCTGTCACCAGGCTGTATCTCATGAACCGTGATAACTAGACAGTTGAAATTTTCACAAGTGATGTGTTTCGGTTGCCCCTATAACAACAAGTACTAAAAAATAGAATAAAATAAATATTTAAGGAGGCTCCCATACAACAAACGTTATTTTATTGCTTGTTTTTTCTCCACATTGATATCGGCAACAGGTAGACGCTTGAAATATTCACAGTATATATTCACTTTAAAAATAAACTATGAAATTAAAATAACACAAATATTGAAGGGGGGCTCCCATACAGCAAACATGATTTTTTTGCTGTTTTTATAAATAATGGTACGGAACCCTTAATGCGCGAGTCCGACTCGCACTTGGCCGGTTTTTTTATTAAGATAATCTTATTTTAAAAGCAAAGCCTATGAAAGGAGTAGAGAATAGTTGTGTCAAATAATTTAGTGTATTTTTTTTCAGTGTGATGCTTCAACTCAAACGGAAATAGAGTTTTCAAATAAAGCTGTTTTGGTGAAACCATCCGTAAGAAGCGTAGGCTGTCACGCTAATATTACCGAAACAGTAATGCCAAGTCAGCCTTCATCTTCTACTGCAAGCACAGCTAAGGAGACCGTAACGGAAGGGAGAGATATGTCGGCGCATACACATATTTTGAATATGATCAAAGAACACCCCAAAATGTACCTTGGTGTTCCAAATCGTATTATTGGTTCATAGATTTTTTAGCTAAGCAATGTAAATTACGCCTGCTACATGTCATGATCACGCTGTTCAAACTAAAGCAGAATGACACAATTCAAAGAATGAGTCACCACTTTCAGTTGAGTCAAGTGACATTGCAAGAGCTTTTAAGGATTTCGATACCTAATCTTGCAACTTACTTGCAAATGCATGTATTCCTACCAGACCCCTTAACAATTAAAAAAACTTTGCCTCCTGTTTTCAAAGTGAGATATGCTAATGTGCAATGCATACTTGATTGTTTTGAGATCCAAATAGAGAAACCCTCAAACCCTGTTATGCAATCAAGGACATGGTCTCAGTACAAGTCGTGCAATACACTAAAATATTTAATTGCGTGTTGCCCAAATGGGTTTATATGCTTTATTTCAAAGGGTATTGGAGGTAGAGTTTCCGACAAAGCCATTACAGAATGTAGTGACTTTGTGGATATACTTCCGCCAGGGGCTGTGGTTTTAGCCGATCGAGGCTTCAAAGGCATTGAAACTCTTCTGTCACAGAGGAATGTTAAACTTCTTCGGCCTCCAGTGTTTCCTCAAAGGAAACACCTACTAAAAAGGAGGCGATTCAAACTAAGGTTATAGCGAGCTTGAGGATACACGTGGGACGTGTGATTCGAAGACTAAGAGAATTCGCATTTTTGAAGCCTCCCTCTGTCATTAACCATAACCACGTAAAATATGTAGACGAAGCTGTCTTAATCGCATGTGCTTTAGTGAATTTGCAGAGTAATATAATAAAAATGCAATAATTTTAATTTTGTTTTATTTCATAAATGCACAAATAATCACAAAAACATTTAGCATAAATATATGAATTCCAAAGGCCCTATTTATTGGAACTGTTACCAATACATACCTTGCAAAGGGTTATTCAGAAGAATGTCGTATTTTTAATAAATTAAATTACATTAATATTGTGCTATCCCTAGTATAACGGCACCAAGATTCTACTAACAAGTAAATGTATGTGATCTTAAGGCCTGTACCGAAAAGTTTTTTTACACGTTTTGTATTTGAGATATTCAATGAAATCTAAAATGTTTTTGAGATATTTTTATTTGATTATGTGTTACATACATAGTGCCTATTTACAATAAATAAATATTATAGAACTATGGTTTAATAGTTTGGCGGCTAAAGCTGCGATTTTTTCTTGAAACCCGCCATTAAATTTTGCACATAACATTCTACAGAAGTAGATGAAGGTGAAGCAGCTTTTTCTTGCAACCAAAATAAAACAACCAATGAGTGTTTACATCCACCTGAAAATGAGATCAAAATTATTATGATATAATGTTTTACTAATCACAGACATTTAGTCTATTATGATATTTATGATATTTACCAGCCGACGCAGAACAACCATCACATGTTGCATCAATCACATTGTTATTTGGCTCATCTAAGTAAATGGTCACAATATAATATTTTCTTGTTATTCTGTGCTCTGGAACAACTTTGGCCCGGACAATGCAATCAGTATTCTCTCTTTTGATTTCGACATATCGATACCTTTAGGTTCAATTGGCGTAAAGGACAAAATGCCGAAAATGAGTTATATATACAGTTTTGTTCAGAATTTCAAGCTCTATCGATCTGTATACTTAAAATTTTGATATCTCGCAAAATTTGACCTTTACACCCCAGAATTTTTCATAGCTCAACATCAAAACTGCTTTGTTTAGTGGGTGTAAATATCATACTCGAAATCACACGGATTGTAAAGGACGTCATGAAATATAGACCACGACGTAAAGTCCTGATATTATACACGTTGCCCTTTACGACCACCCATTTGGAACTTTATTTTATTATTCTGTCCTTTACGACCTTTACTGTTCTTCATTTACGTACTACATTTACTTCATAACGTAGCTAAACTATGGGCGTAAAGGACGTATATTTTTTCCTAGCATTATTCAACGTGGTTTAAAGGACTTACATAAATGCTAAGGTATATTTATGATGCAGCGTAAAGGACTTTTTAATGCTTTACTACTCTCTTTTTTTGTAAATTGGTGAACTTGATAAAAAAAGTTAAAGGCTTAAAAGAATTTTCCATTCATGTAATGATGTCATAATGTAATTAAATCAAGTTGTAATAGGTTTACTTACTTTAAACCTTTGATGTTCTTTTATTTTCATTATAATTGTCCTTTTCTTACTAATAACAGTTCGCGTCGTAACAAAACACGCGACAGTTTTGCGCGGTAAAACACTCCTCATGCCGGTTGTCTCTGCCATCCTCGCAATTTTGTTTTTTATCAATAGTAAAGCCCTTCACAGACCGCAGCGCGGGGCATGCGCGCGACGCCGATGGAGCGTGTCCAGCGCGCTGCATAACACTGCCGGTGTATGTCACCGTATATATGATTTAGTGTTATAGACCGCGCTGGGCACGCTCAATCGGCTTCGCGCGCATGCCCCGCGCTGCGGTTTGTGGTGGCTTTAAGAGCAAGATAGGTGATGTGTCAATGACGGTACGGACTTATACCTAGTTCCCGATGCATACGCATGCAGATCAGATGATTGTTTTGTTTAGTTCAGTTATTATTGTAGAAATATTTTCTAACGCTGTTCGATTGAATTATTATCGAGTAGTGTTTTTGAGGCAAGTCGTCAGCAGTCGTCTACAGTGACATTGCAGTAGATGAATTATTTATGTTCTGATGAGTTGCTTTTAAGGCTTTTTGCGTTATTCTTACTACCTACTTGAAACTAACTCGTTTATTTAAGGTCTACCTAAAAGAAGTTAGTCATTTCTGAGAACCAGTTTATTAATATCAAGTTACGAAATATATAATTAGCATGGTTTTATCCGGCGAGATTTGTTTGTTAGAATTTGTATTGTTTTATACTGGAAGATTTCGTGTTACGTTAGAACACCAACAACATGTGTGATAATTAGTTCTTACACAAAGAAAATGACGTTATTGAATTCCTAGTAGGTATTGTAATTTTGTGATTGAACCTATATTGTGTAGCTTTTCTCTAGTAAAGTGCATTTTGCGAATACTAAAGTTAACTTTACAACAATTTCTTACAGACTAATGGCTCCATACTTTCATTCACACATACCATGATTAACCTACCTGTTTTATTACAATAATAAAATTCCATAGATGTAATTTCAATATTTTCAATGCCGTAAACTGTTTATTACAGGTATTTAATGACATTTTATGCTACTACCAACTACTAAATTATTTATTAGTAACTACTAACGTATAATTACAACAAATGATGAATATTTTCGCATAATACATTCCTGTAATGACATAAATCTAAGGAAAATAATATAAATTTAGTAAGTTATAGTAGTCTATACACCCAAAAAATGCATTATTTTTTACAAAAATGACCTTTACGGCCCTAACAAATACTAACAATCTTAAATTACTTAAAATGGTATGGTCGTAAGTGACTTTATAACGCTTTTTACCGCGGTGTAAAGGACACTTAACTTTTTAAGTTTCATATTTAACGTAATAGGTACCAAATTACTAAATAGAGACAAGAATTCTAAGCACTTTTCTCATATACATCGAAAATATAGGTCAACAAAGAAAAAAGTTACAAAAGTTTTTCTAAAAAAAATTTTGTTTTTTGGCTCTCCTGAAAAGTGCCATTTTGTCCTTTACGCCAATTGAACCTAAAGGTATCGATATCCTACTGCATGTTCAACATATTCACCTCTTGATGTCCTAAAATGAAATGGAAAAATAAATTAATTATGCAAGAAACTGTACGGACATAATTATATATGTTCATCCATTTTACCGGTACGTACAGGAGTGCTTTAACTCCTCTGATTTCGGCAACATTGTACTTATCGCTGGTGTGAAAATATTCTAGAATCATAGCCATGTCCATGTGTGGTAAGTTCCTAGAATCTGCTCGCACAAATCCACTCATTTTGTATTGAAAGGTGAAGCCGCACAAATAGAAAGTAGTCCGAAAGTCAAGCCAAGGGTCGTCGAGAATGCAAGATAACGTTGTCCAAGAAGCAGAGCCAAAATAGTCGTCGAAAGTATCTAATCGTGGTCCAATTATCGTGCAAAGGTCGTGGAGAAATGCGGCAAAATCGAGAGTCCGGTGTTTGTGCTGAGGTCGTAAAACATAATCCTAAAAACTGAAAAACACACTAATCGTATCAAATCGCTAAGCAAAGAAAACGGTTAGATTCTATTTGACAGTGACAGCTCTATGGTGACAGCAGTGAGCAGTGACAGTTGACTTCGTTTTTTTTTCTATTTCTAATAAGTACTGAGCACGAACGGCTTGTCAGCCGTCTAAATGCACAAATGTCATCTCGAACACTTAAAAAAATATTTCCAATAAACGATAAGAGATAAAAATAAAACAGTTACAGTTTCTCGATCCTTATGACGACAACTGTCGAAAAAAATTATAATTAGCACCTCTTCAAAAAACTTTACTTAGCCAATTATTACTTAAGTACATCGTGCTTATCTGGGTGGTTTGATCTATTACAGGTAGCCTCTCAAGCAGAGGGTCATGGATTTGAGTCCAGGCTAACAGTTCCGAGTTTTTCGGAAGTTACGTCAGAAATTACATTAGAAATCTACCATGAGCTCAAACTCAAACTCAAACTCTTTATTGCATTTAAATGTTGTGGGTAAAGATCTTAAAAATAATGTACAGCTTCAACATTTACCCTGTGAGGGCACAGCAATATGTAGGTATACATAATGGTGGTAGTAACCAAACCATATAACAATATGTACCTTAGTGAAAAGTTACAGTTATACATAGTTTACCTATTAACAATATGGCACTAAAAAATTATATAAACTTAAAAATAAACATACTACTTAGAATATAAGCAAGGATGAAATGACTTTATACCTAATCTATTTTTACTGACTTTATATTTTTGTTTTTAGTTTATTGTAGTAGTAGAGCCATGTTGTAGCTAGCCGCTGCATCACGAATGGGCCGGCTCGTCCGGGGCAGTACCACCCTCTCACAGAACACCGGCGTGAAGCAGCAGTAATCCTGCTTGCGTTTCGTACGGTCAGTGAGAGTGCCGGGGACCCAATACCTCACCCCTTCCCTCTCCCCCTCCCTCTCCCCCTTCCCCTATTCCCTCTCCTTTAGGGCCGACAACGCACTGGCATCGTGTAAAGCGCTGCGGGTGTCTATGGACAGTGGTGTTCATTTAACATCAGGTGACCCACTAGTTCGTTTGTCTGGCCTATCTAACATACAAAAAAAAAAATTGTATTTTGTGTGACTTGTAAATTTTACTAATAAATTTTCGTTTTATTTATGTTTTTATATAAATTTATTTTTCGTTTAAAAAATCCTGTAAGGAGTAGTAAGATTTGTTGATTAGATGTTGTTTTAGTCGCCTTTTAATATTAATTGCATATTAATTGTTTCGAGTTTGCTTTGACTTTCGTATGACATGTCTGAATTACTTCCTGTAGAGGAAGTCATCTGAGTGTTCTGCCAAATCTGAGTCAGCTTGGTAGGAACTGATTCCCTACGAGGCAACGGACCCTAAAAAAATCTATCTATATTGGTTTCATCTTGAAATGGTTTAGGAATTTTATTGTATATTGCAACTGACATGGCGAAGGGACCGGAGTGAATTATTTTTAACCGACTATCTGGTAACGCTAATCTTGTTTGGGGTCGTAAATTTTGTGGACGGGTGTATTGCGGAAAAAGGGATATATTATTTTTTACAAAAACACCCACTTCTAATATATATATATATATATATATATATATTTGTCAAAGTTAAAATGTTTTGTTCTATAAAATATGGTTTACAACTTGTCATATTATCAATGTTCATTATTATTCGCAGACAGCGTTTTTGAAGTCTGAACAGTTGTATTGTTTCAGAACTGTTCCCCCATAGGACTATGCCGTATTGTAGCCAGGCGTGCGCATACGCATAATAAGCACATATAGCAGTTTTGATATTTGTACACTTTTTTAATTCGTACAAAGCATATGTAAATCTACTAAGCTTCCCAGATACCTTATGTATATGTTCTTTCCAGTTTATAGTAGAGTCAATGTGTATTCCTAGTAAGGGGAAGGTTTTTACGCATTCTAATTTTGAATTCTGAAATGAATAATCTATATTTAAGCTACGTTTTTGATAGGGGTGGAACTGCATCAGTTTTGTTTTTGTAAAATTAATTTTAAGATTATGCTCGTTGAGCCAAGTGAAAGTGTTTGTTAGTGTGTTATCTAAAAGGTTATTTAAGGTAGTTTCGTCTTGGCATGGTAATACTATGGATATGTCATCTGCAAAGAGGGTGCATGGAGTATCTATGGTTTTGGGTAAATCGTTAATATATATTAAAAATAAGATACATCCGAGTACACTACCTTGTGGGATTGATTGAGTGGACTTTGTTTCTTCTGATTTGACTTTGGATATGTTGCCTGTCATGTAGTTATGATATTCTACTTCAACAAACTGCATGCGACCCGTGAGATACGAGACGAACCAGTCATGAGCAAAACCTCTTACTCCTATGCCTTGCAGTTTTTGCAATAGAATATCATACAGAACATGATCATAGGCTTTGCTCATGTCTAGTAGAACACCGATTGCATACTTTTTTTCATTTATTACATTCATTACATCATGCATATATTTGTATACCGCTAACGTTGTTGATCGGCGCTTCCTAAATCCATTTTGGGAGTCGTTGAATATTTTATTTTTTTCGCAAAATAAGTACAGACGGTTTGACATAGCAGTTTCGAAAATTTTTGCAAATGTCGGTAACAGGGCTATTGGTCTGTAATTGCTGCAATCGCTTTGGTTACCTTTTTTATGGACAGGTTTAATAATAGAAATTTTTAATAAATCTGGAAACGTACCTTCTGTAAATGATTGGTTTATAAGGATAGCTAACGGAAGAGCTAGTTCCTCTGCACAATTTTTTATTAATAAGGGTGGGAATTCATCATGGCCAAAACTTTGCTTTTAAATTTTTTATTATTTTTATGACTTCCTGAGGAGTAACTGGAGTAAGGAGCTTTACGGTAACGGCAAATAACGTAAAGAAACCTGACACCTGTAAAAAAATTCAATGGTTTGTAAAGTTCATTTTGCCTCAAGAACACTTAAAACTTATTTTTCTAATCATTGAATTATAATTCTATAATAACTAGTTATTCGTGCAACAAGCGAACAAAGTTGTTTTTTTTTGCGAGTGTTGATTTTGAATCCTGAGTAAGCAGAAGGTAAGGTGTATGATATAATTGAATCACGAGCGTAGCGAGTGTTTCTAGGTTAAAATCGTTAGTGCAGCGAGGGATTCAAACACACGAGATGCACAATAAAACTTTGGTCTCGTGTGACACTAAACCTATATTTTCAGGTATAATCGCGTAGGTACCTACTTTAGTAAAACTCTGCGAATTGCCTATACTCCAACACACTCCAGTTCCAAAAACAATCTTGATAAGATTGCTTAAATAGTGACAGCTCTTTTTCCAGCAGGCTTATTATCTAACGCTTCTAACGCTTGCTTTCGCAATCACTATTTCTTTCTGTTAAACGGTATCAGATGATGACAAAAAGAGATGGTGAAAGCGAAGGCTAGCGTCAGAAGCGTTAGACAATACGGCCTCGGGTGAGCGATTGGTTCCGAAGGAGTGTTGACGTCTCACGTTGAGAGCATTTAACACAGATGTCACTAGTATCGCTGCAAAAGTGATTAAGTTGAGATATGTGATGCATAGGAAAAGATTCATGTCTAAGTCCCGTCCCGACCAGTTGTGGTGTAGGGGTTTAGCACGCAACACGGAATGCTGAGGATCTGGGTTCGATTCCCAGTGCTGGTCTATTTTCTGGGTTTTCTGTGCATTTATGTTTCAGTTTGTATTTAGTATGATATATATGGATTTCACGGGATGACCGTAAAAGTAAAAAATTTGGTGTTGAAAAAATAAAAAATCAAAATACAAAACGACTCCAAAAAACAATTTTGATATGTATTTATGTATGTATCATTCTTTGGCACGCCCTGCAGCCTAAACAGCTCAATGGATTTTGAAGTGTGAGGTGTCAAAAGAGTCTCATTTCTGAAAGTGACATAGGCAATTTTTCCTAGAATTCCCATGGGAACGGAAATTATAGAGGCGTACACAATTAAGGGATTTAATGAAAACAAAACTTAATTGATTCCTTTGTGTAACAAAAGTTACCCGTATAGTTTGTATGACTAACTTTCGTTACACAAAGGAAGCGATCGTGATTTTGTTTTTATAAAACTATATAAGTACATTTTTATAGTGAAAATAAACGGATCACTCACGTCTCAAAACGAGTTTAACTCGACATGTTTCGGGCTAATCCGTAGCCCTTCCTCTAGGAGTCGCACGTCACGGCGGCTGCCACACGTGCACGACGTGTGTGTTCCGTTTATTTTCACTATGAGTGAGTCTCACGGTAGTTTCATGTTTAAAAAAGTACATTTTTTTTAAAATGACCCAATTCGATAATATCTGACGCTTTCCCTCTGATTAGTTTTTTAACAGACTTTCAAAAAAAAGAGGAGGTTCTCAATTCGTCTGAATATTTTTTTTCAGGAGCTTTGTTTGCCGTTCGCTGCGCATGGGCCTAACTTTATTAATTTCATCTCTCTACACCTGATCACAATACGCTTTTCGGTACGCCCATCACAAACTGAGCAAACATGGTTTTTTCCAGAACCGTTGCAATTTGGCTTGTCGCCCGGTACCGGTTATATTTGAGTTTTGGAACACTATTTATTTCCATAACAATATAAATATTACGATGACAGCAAAAACCGGTTAAACACAGTCAACCAATTTGTTTGTTTGTTTGTTTATACTCTTTATTGTACAAAAAGGTTACAGAGAAAAAAATGTTAAGAACAAAGGCGGACTTATCCCTGAAGGGATCTCTGCCAGTCAACCTTTGAGTGGCAGAGAAGAGCAATCAAAAAAAACAAGGATCGACAAATAGAGCAAAACATTTGAATAAATACAGGGTTATTTTTAATTCACTGACATCCTCTTAACCCTGAATTCCTATCACTCAAACAAATGTTTTTTGTTTTACGATTTTTTAAAATGAAGCACTTTTTTTCCCATACAAATACACAGAGTATCGTAAAAATAAGAGGAAATCTCAAATTTTCAAAACGTTATTACACCAAAAATATTAAGTTATGACAAAAGCCGTAGAACAAAAAGCATTTGTATAAGTGGTGGGAGTTTAGGGTTAAAAGGATGCTAGTGAATTACAAATAACCCCGTATAAATGCATTTGTAAACCTCAAATACCTAACTATACCTATACAATATACTTAGGGGGTGTTTCACCACCTTATTGTCAAACTACTGGCTACGTAACCAATGAATAAACTAAGTACTGGACAAATCTGTCGGCTAGAGTTTTTTCAGTTTCACCACTCCGGTCCTGTACAAACTAAGTACCACTTAACTAATCGTCGGTTTGACAAAAAGTCGGAATGGCAACGTCGCATTTCGCAACCACGCGTTCCTGTTCGCACACTTTCGTTCAAAGAGTGGCTCATTATTAACGCAAAAGAAATCATTAACGATGTAATTTTTAAATAAATCTATTTTTTTGCATAAACAAATATATAACATTATAATTAATCCAAAAACGGTATTTATTTATGATACTTTGTTAACAATAACAAAGAAAAATAAAATCACGTAAAACGAATCCAAAAGTGGCGCCAAACCATATGTCAGATTAACTTTTTTTTAATGGCGATGTACAAGTTCAGGTAGAACAAACGAATGTGCCAATGAAGAAAAGTCTATAATTAAAAAATATTACGAAATTTTGGATTTATTTTTACATACTAAAAGCGTACCTATATTTTTTTATTCAAATCTTGACGTTTTTATTCTTGTTTGCAATTTAGCATGACTTCTTTCTTTAAAAAATAAAAAAAATACTTTTATTTATTTTTCTGGAACTGGCTGAAGGGCTCTCCAACCATGGCCACAAAAAAATTAACTGTCTAATTAAAAAGTTATGTGACGGTTAAAAATGCTAAATGCCACCTGATCTGATGGTCAAATTAAAAAACAGTTTGTCCGTTACTTAGCGCTAATCAAGACTGGTGAAACAGAAATTTTAAGTCCATCTGTCAAATAAGGTTATGATTAAGCTAATCCGAACTTTAGAAAAAGTGGTGAAACAGCCCCTTATCCTACTAATATTATAAACGCGAAAGTTTGTAAGTATGGATGGATGGATGGATGTTTGTTACTCTTTTACGCTATAACGGTTTGACGGATTCTGATGAAATTTAGCACACATATAGTTTATAATCCGGATTAACCCTACAATGCATGACTTTTTTTTTCTGAGATATAAAATTATATGTGATAACTATTGATGTTTGCTGTTAGGAAAAAATATTATTATTATTATTAGCCCGTGTTAATGTCCCACTGCTGGGCAAAGGCCTCTCCCCTGGACTTCCAACTCTCCCTGTCTGCACTTATGTCCGGCCAGTCTCCCAAGAACGAGTCCAGGTCATCTCGCCATCTCCGCCTTGGTCTACCGCGGCACCGATAACCATCTTGGGGCATCCATTCAGTGGTAACCCGCGCCCACCTTTCTGGGTGCATGCGGCGGACGTGGCCAGCCCAGTCCCATTTGAGCCTGGCGGTTGCTTTGCCTACATCTGCGATGCAAGTATTGGAGCGCAGTGTAGTGTTTCGGACTCGATCGGTCCTTTTCACGTCTAATATGCTGCGTTCCATAGCTAGGAAAAAATAATAAAAAAAAATTCAAAACGCGGCGTTTTGGAAAAAAAAGGTTTTTTATTCGTGTTCCTCATTGGGAACTCCATGCAGTAGGGTACAATCGACAGCATAATATACAGATACAAATATAGGGCATATTTTTGGTTTTCACGTGTTACATTCTGTCTTAAATATGAAAGGCTGTACTATCATTCTCTTCTGACAAACTATCCTGCGCTGAAGACTTGCACTCCACTGGTATTTGTACCATGTTCATCATTGGATCATTTGAAGACTCCATGATAGCTACATCTCTGCTAGTTGTCACCGAATTGTTGGTATGATCATAAACTCTGTAACCCTTCACATTCTCAGCGTAGCCAACCAATATCAACTCTTTAGCCTTTTCATCCCATTTCAAGCGTTTCTCCTTTGGAACATGCACCATAATTTTGCTGCCAAAAATTCGCAAATGGCTTAAATTTGGCTTCTGACCTGTCCAAACTTCGTATGGTGTCTTATTGTTCAGTCCTGCAACAACAGATCTATTTCTTAGGTACACAGAGGTACTAACTGCCTCTGACCAGAATTTCCTGTCTAAACCTGCGTCAGCGATCAAACATCTGGCCTTTTCAACTACTGACCTGTTCATCCGTTTGCATAGACCGTTCTGCTCCGGTGTGTAAGCATTTGTCCTTTGGTGAACAATTCCCTGCTTTTTCAAGTACTTTTCAAATTCTTGACTACAGAATTCACCTCCGTTATCGGTCCTAAGAATCTTCATTTTCCTGTCTTTCTGATTCTCAACCATGGAGTGAAACTCTTGAAAATATTTAAATACTTCACTCTTCGCTTTCATGAAATACACAAAAGCCATCTTGCTGTAGTCGTCCACAAATAAAACATAGTATCTAGATCCACCAATGGATAATTTCTCCATGGGACCTGCTACATCTGCATGTATCACCTCCAGCAAATCTTCAGTCTTGGATAAACTTTGCTGAAACAGTAATCTGGTTTGCTTGCCTTTGCAGCATATAATGCATGATGTTTTATCTATGTCTGCCATTTCTGGATATGTAATTCCTTCTACAGCTCCATTTTTCATTTTGTTTAAGCTGTTACTGTTTATATGTCCCATGCGTCGATGCCAAGTCACACTCGAGGCTATTGCTGTTGCTGCTAATATCTGTTCTTTCTTCAATGTACGTAACTTATACACACCATCAACTAATTCTGCCTGGCCAACCAGTTCTTTCTGTTTATTATATATAAAGCAAACACTTTCTTCGAAAGTCACACTGTTGCCGTTTTTAATCAACTGGCTGACGGAAAGCAAATTGGTGGTTAAATCTGGTATACACAGTACATCTTTTACTGCAATGTCATATTCTACACCGTTAGGGTGTTTCACTTTTGTAGGTGAAAAAAATTTTTATGATATTTTTTCTGACTTTGCTCAGCTTCCAGTTCTAGCTTATGTTAATAGAATAATTTCCAAATTTCAAGTGGATTGGACGATGTTTAGAGGTTGCACAGAATGAACAGCTCTAAATAAGAATCGAAAAAAAGAAGTAATTACTTTTATTTAAAGATAGCACAATATGGTAGCCACACATCGTTTTTAAGTGAAAGAAAATTAAATTAAGCATAAAATAGAACATTAACTACTCAATAAATAATTTACTACTTAGACTACACAAGTTACAACCTCATATTTGGTTCGCTTGACCACGCATTTTCTGTTGCATGCTTGTTTCTGCTATTCGTCTCTGATCGAATCATTAAATAAAGAATAGTTACTCTGTCTTCTAGAATCTTACAGGCTGCGATTGGTGGCAACAATTTACAGTTTCAATGTTAGAGTAGAGTAAAGGTTAATGATGCTTAAATTTTTTGCGCCATTTCGCTACTTTTGGTCACCAGAGTTCGATGAATAGTAGACGGCGATATAGAAACATCTGAGACATCGTGACCAAGGCTTTTAACAACTGTAATAATCGAAGTACTAGCTTGCCGAGTGGAGAGTTGTTCGCGGTCCTATGCAGCTATGATTGTCTAATCGAGAGATTTTAGTTTACTTATAAATAGGACGTGACATTTTTGCTGGTGGTACAGAGAATAGAATTATTTTCATCGTCTTCATGACTTGATGACTACTTAATGAAGAGCATTCTTGGTCCAAGGTCACTGTCATGTTGATTTCTTTAATCGATTTTAACGCTACATTTTATAAGCATCCACTTTGTCTTGTCTCTTACGCTTTCGGATAATTTCTAAGGAAAACGTTAAAAAATTACGGTAAGTGTTCCTTATAAAGTTATTAAATTTTAGCTCAAACGGTTACTATCTTGACATATATATTAGCCTTCTTCCACACTTCTTGCAGTTTAATACTTGTCTACTTAGTGGCGTCCGAAAGAGTTTTTTTTTCTTTGTGATGGTGTAAAATAAACCAACAGCACTTGTTCCTTGGAAGGAAGTCCAGCTTCTAACAAAATATCACAAGGAAACTTATTATTTACGTTAAAATATGCTTCAATCTTTTAAACGACACACTTAAATCACTTATAACCCTCCAATTCAGATAAAAAAACTTGAAAATTTTGCTATCCTCTAATACACCGATATCAATTACTTGACATAAAAGTCATCAAACTGTGCAACCTTTAGATGATAATCGATTTTACTGATTTTTGGCGTATGAACTTTACATATGAGTGGAAACAAGAATTCGGGCAAAGTCAAAGAAAAATCAAAAATTTTGAAAAATGAAACACCCTATACACCGTTTACAACTGTAACTATGTTGACATCACCAGAACACAGCACTGGAACTCTTGTCTGATTTGCGATAATAATTTCTTTAGATTCGTATTGATGCGATGAATTTACGAGGTTATGTTTACTTGCTGTCATGTGTTTACTTGCACCACTATCTATATACCAACTGTCTTTATTGAAATCTCCAGTTAGAAAAACAGCATTGAATGCGTTGGTTTGTTTCCTTTTCGTTGTTTCGATATTTTCTGTTTGCTGGCACTGATTCATGTAGTGACCAATCTGTTTACATTTGTAACATTTTATAACCTTGCCTCCTGACTTTGACGTTGACTTTCCTGATTGTCTATGGCTGTTTTTTTTGTTGCCATTTTTCAATCTTTGCGTTCCTTTGGTCAGAAATGCACTTCCGGTAGCGGAAACAGAACCAACTTCAGACGACATATCCATCAACTTGGTTTTAATGATGTCAGCACTAACCTCAACGCCCGAATGCTCAATAGCCATTATCATAGGCGCATATTTTTCTGGTAATCCTGCTAACATTAATGCTCCAATCTATTCATCACATATATCGAATCCTGTTCCTTTCAGTCGCTGACTTGTTTCTATAATCTGAGTAACATATTTGTGTCATTGACTCGCAGTTTGCCAGTCTAATGTTGATAAGATTTCGTAATAAACTGATCTTCCTTGTGTAGCCGGAATCATCGAACATTTTCTTGAGCGTAATCCATAAATCATATGTTGTAAGCGCCTGTTTTATGTGAATGTAAATCGATGGATCGATTGTTAATATTAGCTTAGCTTTGGCTTTAGCATCTTCAGCTTTTTGTTCTGCAGTAGCCGTTGCATTTGGCCGACTTTGAATGCTCGCCGCCATACCCTCCAGCACCAACACATTTTGCGCCGTAAAACACCAATCATCATAGTTTTCGCGACCCTTTAACTTTGGTACACTGGCTATATAGTTTGCCGAAATTATTTTCACAAAATCAACAGTAACACTTGCTTTAAACTATTTAAAAATCTACAAAATAGGCGTGTCGCCCATAACCTAATAATAATACAGCATTTGACGTGAACGAACAGAACTTTTATTTCAAACGTAAAACCTTACATTGTACATCATACATGGCGCTAGTATACACAATAGATTTTGTTACCACATTAAAATAATATATACAAGCTTTGAAAGATGTATTACAGAGAATGAGACGAGCACATTTAACATTAAAGCCAACTAAATGTAGATTTGGATTTCAGAAAGTCACAGTGTTGGGGCATGAAGTGTCAGCAGATGGAATTGGACCTGATAGACGGAAGTTATGTGCCATGAAGGAGGTACAAGCGCCGAAAAATTTAAAGGAAGTACGAGCAACAATAGGATTATTTTCATATTATCGAAAATATATCGATAATTTCGCAAGGATAGCACTACCCATTACCAGTCTCATGAAGAAAGATAAAAAGTTCGTTTGGAACAACGAAGCGCAAATGGCATTCGAAGAGTTGAAGGTGAAGATATGTGAAGCACCCGTCTTGGGATATTTTTCAGCAGATCAAGAAATGAAGACGAGATTATATACGGATAGCAGTGGATATGCAGTAGGTGCCTGTCTGATGCAAGGAAAAGAAATATTGAAACCGATAGCATACGCATCTAGAAAATTGAGCGCCGCGGAACAGAAGTATTCAGTAACTGAGAAAGAATGCTTGGCATTAATATGGGCACTGAATTATTTCAAGAATTATTTGTGGGGCAATAAGTTTCAAGTGGTGACCGATCATAGAGCGTTAGTGTGGTTGAAATCGAAAAGGGACACGAATGGACGTCTCGCAAGATGGGCATTATCCATCCAAGGATGGGATTTCGATATTGTTTATTGTAAAGGAAAAGATAATGTAATCGCAGATTTTCTTAGCAGGAACCCTTTGTTTGAGGATGAGCCCCGAGAAAATATCCGGCAGCAGGAGGATAATTTAGTTTTATATGCATTTCAGATGATGGACGTGAAAACAGCGCAACTAAATGATGGTTTTTGTATAATGGTAAGGCAAAGATTGTCGAGGAATCATGATCGTTCTTATAGAAATTTTGATTTTACAGGACGACGTTTTGTATAAGAAAGTGTGTGTAAATAATCTTGTAAATAATCTTGTAGTATTGCCAGTTTCTTTGTTCACAGAATGTATGAAAGAGATACATGATGATTCATGGTCCGGTGGACACTTTGGCTTATTCAAAACTTATGCCAGATTTAAACAAAGATACTTTATGGTCGCTGCCCACAGACGAATAGATACGTATGTAAGGAGCTGTCAGAAATGTCAGGAGCGAAATATACGAAGAAATATTGCGCCGTTAATAAGTATTCCAGTGAATGGATTATTTGAGCGAGTGGGAATCGACGTTGTTGGACCATTCAGAAGATCTTATACTGGAAAAAAATATGCAATTGTAGCAGTGGAATATCTGACGAAGTATGTAATGTCAAGAGCGGTTGAGAAAGTCACGGCTCAAGAAATCACAGAGTTCCTCGTAACAGAAGTCTTTTGCAAATTTGGAGGAGTCTAGAACATTTTGAGTGATATAGGATCGGTGTTCACGTCAAGACTGGTGAAAGAAACTGTGGAGGCATTTGGGAGTAAGATATCTCATACTTCGGCGTATCATCTAGCGTGTAATGGTCTTACGGAAGCGGCGAACAAGATTTTGATCAATATGCTATCGAAATATCTTGAGCAAGATCAGAGGATGTGGAGTGAAATGTTGCCTATGGTGACTATGGCTTATAACTCCAGTAAGCATAGGTCTACGGGTGTGATTCCTTATATGGCGTTGTATGGGAAAGAGGCTTTGTGTGTGACAGATATGAATTTAGGAATAAACCAATTATGTGTTTCAGAATCACTGCAACAGAAGATAACGAGGCAAGCGGCTTTAGCTGAGCTGATTAAAGGGAAAATTAGAAGGGCTCAAGATAAAATGAAACGGCTGTATGACAGACGTGCGAAGGTGATAAGATACTTGCCGGGTGAGAAAGTTTTACTATTTTGCCCGCACAGAGATACTAGAATTTCCAGCAAGCTTTGTAGGAAATTTAAAGGGCCGTATATTATCTTAAGACGTGTAAATCAGGTAAACTATTTGATTAAAAAGATGGGGTCTGGTTTGAGAGGAACTAAATATTAAGTTCATGTTAATAGGTTGAAGAAGTTTTATTCACAGGTAGGGTGAAATTGGGTTAATTTGTATGTGTGTATATAGATAGTATAGGATAGGAAGATCGTTAAGATACTAATTAATTTACTTCTTCGTTGTATCTATATATATAAAAGAAGAAACTGACTGACTGACTGAATGACTGACTGACTGACTGACTGACATATCAACGCACAGCCCAAACCAGTGGGCCTAGAGATTCCAAATTTAGCATGTAGGTTCCTTATAAGGTCTAGAGGTGCACTAAGAAAGGATTTTTCAAAATTCACTCCCTAAGGGGGTGAAACGGGGGTCCAAAGTTTGTATGGGGAAACAAGATTCGTTCGACTATTTTATTCGAAACTTCACAGAAGTACTCCTAATGATAAATGAGTAAACACGTATTTCAGGTTTTTTGAGAATTCAACCCCTAAAAGGGAGAAAAGGGGTAACAAAGTCTGAAAATCAACATGGGTGTTGTTTCTATGGTTAATCGGGTCGCTGGTTATGAAAACAACAACGGTTTTAAAATCCGACGTGGCGGACTTAAAATACCATATCCCTGGATGGGGTGCGATGGGGTTGAAATGTCTAATTAAATGACTGTTGATATATCAACGCACAGCCCAAACCACTAGACCTAGAGACTTGAAATTTTGCACATAGATACCTTATACAATTTAAGCATCCACTAAGGAAGGATTTTTGGGAATTCCCACGGAGACGGGAAAAAACGGGATTTATATATTCGATTCCGAGTGACCCTATCTCAGTAACTATAATAACTAGACTCTTCAAATACACAAGTAGGTATTACATTAGTTAAAACATTAAATTCAGGATTATTCAAAATTCCCACGGGATAAGGAAAAAACGGGATTTATATATTCAGTTCAACGGGATCCTAAAAACTATAATTACTAGACTCTTGAACATTTTGTATAGAAGTAGGTAATTATAATAGTAAAAAAAGTTTTAAGGATTTTTGGAAATTCCCACGGGATAAGGAAAAAACGGGATTTTTCGTTTTACTGGTCGTAGAAAGCTGAAATTCGGCATCTAGGTTGCTTGGAAAGTGTAGAGGATTGAGAGAGGACTTTCCAAAATTCCCACGGGAACGGGAAAAAACGGGATTTTTCATTTTACTGGTCGTAGAAAGCTGAAGTTCGGCATCTAGGTTGCTTGGAAAGTGTAGAGGATTGAGAGAGGACTTTCCAAAATTCCCACGGGAACGGGAAAAAACGGGATTTTTCATTTTACTGGTCGTAGAAAGCTGAAGTTCGGCATCTAGGTTGCTTGGAAAGTGTAGAGGATTGAGAGAGGACTTTCCAAAATTCCCACGGGATCGGGAAAAAACGGGATTTTTCGTTTTACTTTTCGTAGAAAGCTGAAATTCGGCATCTAGGTTGCATGAAGAGTGTAGAGGAGGATTAAGAGAGGACTTTCCAAAATTCCCACGGGAACGGGAAAAACGGGATTTTTCGTTTTACTTGTCATAGAAAGCTGAAATTTCGCAAGTGGGTTCCTTGGGGAGTGAAGGGGAGCATTAAGAAAGCATTTACCGAAATTCTTATGGGAACGGGAAAAAACGGGATTTTGCGTTTTACTGGTTGTAGAAAGCTAAAATTACAAAATTCATAAGTTTATACTGTAAGTAGGCCGCAAAGGGCTCTTTAACCGACTTAAAAAAAGGAGGTTATGCATTCCACTTTATGTATTTTTTTATGTAGGTATGTTCACCGATTTCTCGGTCAATTGTGGACCGATTATAAAAAATATTTTCTTATTCGAAAGAATACAATATACTCCTGAGATGGTCCCATTGTCACCAAATCAGGATCTGATGATGGGATCTCAGGGAAATCGAGGGCAACCCTCAAATTTTGTAGGCACGCATTACGTTTTTCATATATTTTCTCAAGCTCTTTAAGTGTTTGCGTCTGGTAGACATCATCTCATGTTGATGAGCTGATGATGGAAGGTAAAACTCCTTAACGGTTAGAAGTTGAGGATATTTTTTCAAATATTATAGGTAGTTACGTATAGACCGATAGTTGTATTCTTTCAGGTTATCCAGGTGAGCTGATGATGGAAGGTTAAACTCCTTAACGGTTAAGAGTTATAGGAAGTTTCTTTAAATATCATATGCACGTATAGATGTTTAGTTGTATTCTTTCTGGTTATTCAGATGAGCTGATGATGGAAGGTATAACTCCTTAGCGGTTAGGTCACACAACACCTTTACAAAATACTATAATATGTATAATATCAATGCTAAGTAGGTACACAGCGCTTCCAGTTACTCAAGTTTCCGTAGAAGGTAAAAATAGGTTTTATATTATTAACAAGCCTGGTTATTTTAGTGCCCGCTTCCGAATTAGTGAAAAACATTGTATATAAAGAAATACTGTAAAGGACCGTATCTACCTGAAGTTTAGTCGGGCTTGCTTGCACGCTTGCTTGCACGCTTACTTGCACGCTTTCTTGCACACTTGCTTGCTTGCGTGCATGCTTGCTTGCCTGATATCTTAGTTCTTTGTAATACTCATGGTACACGCGAGCGAAGCCGCGGGCAAAAGTTAGTAATAGCATAAGATAGGATAATAACTAAGATATTAGTTAATTTGTTTCTTCGTTATTTATTAATGAGTACAAGATTCTCTCTTATTAACATAGATAATAGTTAGGATAATAGTGGTTATTTATTGCAGATGAATCATTATTCATTTGTGTACCTTTGTGTTTTTTTTATGTTACATGGTCGTCGGAGACATCAGGTGGCAGTTGCAGCCAGCAGCGAAGTGAAAGTTGATGAAGAGGTTCCAGGGTGCAGCATGGTGATGAAGCCTGCTGATCACCTGAGATGGCCTCATGCAGCAATGTGTCTGATGTCATGGACATCAGGAAAAGAAAAGAAATGGAATAAAAAAAAATCAGGAGTATAATTTGATTACTTATTTAGATGCTGCAAGGGTCCGGAGCTTCGCTTCATCAAATTTAATTGATTATTTTTCTTAAGTTTAGCTTGGAACGGGAATGAAGGAGTTGGAGAATCTTTTTTGACTTATGCATTTTGTATAATATAAAATATATTGATTTTCATCAGTGGTGAAGGACTTTATGAGCATAGGAACTCAAAGTGACTTCGCTGGTGGTTGAAGAGTAATATATTAATGTTATTAAAATGGATAATTAAACAAATTGCCATTTGTGTTAGTAAAAATATGATTTGTGTGGTGTGTTCAATAAATTTTTCTGACTAGATGATGACCACAAGACTTGTATCCGAGGGGCCAGCTATGCAGTGAAGAAATGCACTGATGACCATTGGTACAGTGGCTGCCGGGCGCTAATGAGAAGCCCCGACATGTAGATGCCACAAGTATCGCTGCTGAAGCCCCAGTGCAACCGATGGACATCGGGGCGACCTCGCAAAGAATGAAGAAATTAGTTATAAGTTTCTTTTCCAGAGGTTAATAAAGATATGTATGTGGGCAGCAAGACGGTACTTAATGACATTGCTGGTTACATGCTGGTAATAAGGTATAATCCTGGTGCTGTAGCCACCGGTATGGCTTATATACATACTGTTGGCTACAAAGGCAAAATCGCCGCCACCTGATAGGTGGTTACACCACTCCATAAGCGAGGTTGGTGGTGACCATCTTCGGGGGGGGGGGGGGGGGTGATGACGTCTCACTCACGAGTGCGATGCTGATTTTTCATGTGCCACAGACGCATTTAAATACTATTGATATCAGCATCAGCACAAGTCGTGTGTGGGAGTGCTGCCACTTATCTGTGTTTATGTGCACTATACATGTCATAGGCAGATAAATTTTAATTGCACAAGCACAAAACACAGATAAGAACTATCTAAGCATCGCAAATTAGAATGCCGAACGATTGATACTTGCCATGGAAAGTATTTTTCGCACGGTTTTCTACTTTCCGATCTGCAGCCTTATCATGGGACAAGGATGTGGCCACACTAGAAAAAAAAATAAGGGAGTAACCCCACTAAGGCTCATTCCCTTGGCACAGATAAGAGGGTGCAGGTCAGCCTTAATGGGTGGTTTTTTGAAATAATTTTTTTACGTAATTTCCGTGGGCAAAATTTTTTTTTTACTTTTGGTGAAATTGATCACTCGTTGAGATACTCCTTCGGATTAGGATTTCAATGCTATAAAAGGCCCCAATTTAAAGTCAATAATTTAGTAGTTATTCGACATTGAAAAAAAAAGCACCATCGAAATTACTATACTGACAGCGAAATTACGTCTTTATTAATTACATAGGAAATAAGTACAAAATTATAAACCATTACTATGATTTACGTATGTAACTATAATTAAATTTATGTACGTGTACATATTCGTGTAAAGATAGATTAATAAAACATTAAATTAAAGTGGAAAACTATTTATTTAAGTTTTTCTTAGGAACAATACGTGAGAAATATTATATAATTTCGAATGTGTCATTATTAATATAAAATATCACAATCAACATGGTTACAAACTTATTATTAATGTAACCTGGTACTGCCGTTTCGCAACTATGTTTTTCCCAAATGATTAATTTGGCAAATGTTTAATTTTCCAGCTGTTTATTTTTTCTGAAACTGTAAACTATTTAGGATATATTTTAGGACTATCCTGTAGGTTAGGTTATGTTAGGTTTGTTTTATAACAATCCTGAAAAGTTTACAGTTTCAGAAAAAATAAACAGTTGGTAAATGAAACCTCGACGTTTCGACTACATTACAGTGGCCGTGGTCACGTAAATACAGACTAGAGGTCTACTCGTGACCACGGCCACTGTAATGTGGTCGAAACGTCGAGGTGTACTCGTTTGTTTTGCGAGATAAGTAATGTTGTGTAATTTCGCTGCCATATCTGTAATTTCGATGGACAAAAATGCCATCAAAATTACGCCACGGAGGATTACGACAATTAGGTATTTTTGCGATTACAGCTAAACTATATACATGATTAATATAAGCTCTTTACTGTGAAATAAGGACTAAGTCAACTAGTAAATAAAAATTTAACTATTTAATTAAAACCATTATATATCGTACAACAGGAATCCACGGAATTTACTTTTAAGCGAACCAAAATAGTTCGCGCGAAAGACTCGCCTTGGTAGGCACACAAAACTCAGTAGTAGGACGTCCACTCCGCGTGACAGCCGGAGCGCAACTAACGTACTCTTCCACAAAAATGTGAACATGGCGATATGATCCTTCACCGATGAGATATTAGCAGGTATTTGCGCAAGGTAATATTGGTAGCTAGAGGTGGGACAAACACATTATGGCCAACCTATTTTTAAATAAAATTGTATTTAGTATACAAAAGTTATAATCGAATGCGTTATGTAATTAGCTTCATTTTGATATATATTAAGTCGAAAAATGACACATAGACACAAAGTTATGCTCAATTGATTCAACAAAACCGCGTGTGGGACAGGCCTCACAGACTTACTGCAGTTAGTGTTTCTAAGATTTGGATATTTTTTATGCAGTCTTAATTGAAGTCAACAATGTTTGTAATGTTAAAACTCATTGTATTATATTGTGTACAACGTATATAAAATTGTGTGGTTTTAATTTTTTGAGTGGTTTTTTTTTAATTGACTTGGGACGTCCAAAAAAGTCGCTCTGAAAATACACCCTAATAGGCTATAGCACAGATTATAAAATATTCCGTGCATAGGTAGGGTAGACCCGACCTCAATAGGAGGGAGGGATGATGTAAGCTGGCAGGCGACTGCTATATGTGGGTTGTCTATGGATTGATTTAAATATTAAAAATAGAACAGCAGTCGAATGTCAGCCATGAAAAACAAACTGTAGCTTTGCAAAAGAGACGGTCAATAAAACGGAGGCGTATTACAAACAAGTATCTTTCAATTAATAGCATAAATAGTGTTAGGAAAGCTACACTCCCAAGCTCGTGGTACGATCACCACAGTACCATTGAGACTGATAAAAAATTGCAGATAAGTAGCAATATTCCTTTAGAAACGGTGAGTTATGCCCATAGTCTAATCGAAAAATCTGGGTTAGGGGATAGAAAGAAAGAAAGAAAAATATTTATTTGCCACAGTATAAAAAACCAAAATACACAAAACAGGAAATAAAAACACAATAATAAAAAATTAACGATTTCTGTCCTGCGGCAAAAGGAGCAGACTCAGCTAATGCTGCGCTTACGGGGAAGCTGCCAGCGCTAGTTTTCAGCCTGCCCCTGTTGACACATGCTGGAATAGCGTCTGTAGCGGGTTTGATGGCGGACAACAAAAAGAAAAAAAATTAACAATAGTAGGTAAAAATAAAAATAAAAAAAAAACAGATAAGATAAGATAAGATAATTTTTATTTCATAATTTTCAGTACAAAGTAACAAAAGATACAATATTTTACAAAAAGTCTATGAACACGTGTGCCTGCACTAGGGTTACTAGAGAACTCTGTGTCGCAGGCTAAACGAGCTATCATAAATTAACATAAAAATAATTAACTAAGCTTAACAGTGCAAATAGGTATTATGGAAATGTGCAGACATAAAGATAATGTGAAATCGAAAACAATAAAAAGTAACCAATTATTCTAGTAATTACAGATAAATCAATTAAAATTAATAGTCTAAAAGGGTACATAAACAAATATAATATCATACATGTAAATTAAAGTCAAATAAACCACTGTCAGTGCAATATTTAACCGGGTCAAAGCAGATGCGAAGTTTGCTGACTAAGAAAACTCACGGTTTTTAACTTAAGTAGGTAATTACAATACAATTCATGTTATTAGGTCAGCTATGTGGTCAAAGTCTATTTTATATACTTGTAAACTAACAAAATACCAAAATGAAATTAAAATTAGTACATTATACTCGTGAAAAACGATATTTATTTATTTATTTTTATTTATTTCCGTAGATACAAATTGTGGCTATTAGTTGCCTCCGTAATCTATTGTACTGATATATCTTTTTTCAGCCATAATTTTTGCTGGACAACCAGCAGCTCCTGTAATATGGTTGCTTGGTTTTTTAAAACGCAAGCAAGTAGCGCACTTTGGATCGTCTGACTTCTTTTGGCATTCTTTCAGGGTGTGACCTAGTTCACCACAGTGGCCGCAGGTGACTGTTGACTCCCGACAAAACTTGGCAGCATGACCATACTGCTGACACTTATAGCATCTGGTGACCAAAGTAAAGTCCCTAACAGGGCAGGATGACCAATTAATAAATACTTTGTCTTTATTTATTAGGGCTTTACGTATATCGGCGGGCACTTCCACAACATAATTACATGTTTCTGAATCCTTTTTTCCCGACTTGTGACTCATCTTAATTGTGTCGCAAAACTTATCGAAACTAGCACATTGAGAATTATCGGCCAGGTTTTGGTGGTACAAACAGGAAATAACGTCGATTTCCAACATAGATGTGGGCACTCCTATAACTACTATTCTAGGCCTACGTTTCTGCGTTTCATCGATCGTAAGGCCTGAGTTTTTTATCTGGGCGGATTGTTTAAGTTTCTCGATATCCTCTTTTGTTTCTGTGCTAATCACGACACCACCGTTCCGAGTCTTGCGCAATCCTTTAACGTGCAGCTTCATCTGTTCGGGGTTGATCAGTTTCTGGACAAGAGATTTCGTCTCATCGCTAGATTTTAATTTGTCGTTGGGATAAATGGTCACTGAATTGTCATGTTCGGGCTGTATGAAATAAGAAGGACTTTTCTTTACCATGTCTGCAAAGGAAGCCCCCTTTGTGGATGGTATTACTGACTCCCGAATACACAGCTTGAGGTCTTGGAGCTGCTGCGAAAGTCTAATGTCTCCCTGTAAGGTCTCGACAGATGAATAAGCTTGCACGGTTTTCTGCTTAAGGGACTGGTACGCCACAGCCATTTGAGATGTGCCATGTCCTACTTTTCGGCATAAATTACTGATGCGTAATTTCTGTTCAGTGTTCAACTTTCCTGCTTCTGTAATGGCGCACACCTCATTTAGGCAGTCTTCAATTGTCTTCATCCAGTGTTGTATTTCTGGAGTTGAAATAAGGTCAGGCTTATCATCGTCTACCTGGTGAGGCTGCGGCGCTGCAGAGCGGGGCGTGGGAACGGTCGTGGGCGGCGGGGAGCGCGCGGTAATATATTACTTAATATTGAAATGAAACCAGAAACCGGAAAAAAAGAAGCCAAAATGTCAATATAGCTAGAGATATGTCCTTTTGTCACAATACGTAACCAAACACGCTGATTCCAATGGTGTAGTAAAAACATAAGGGCATAACTCGTCTTATTCCCCTTTTCACTGGAGGCACTGATATTATATTACCATTTATAATCATTGATGTCCCATGAACTCTTTCAAACTATAAAAACATTTGTCCAACAACCATGACTTAATTGTTTTTTGAAATTGCTGTCTTTCCATTAATTTAAATGAGTCAGGTATTTTATTAAAAATACTAAAACACATCATGAAACAGTTTTTTGAGGTTATTTTTAGTCTAAATCTAGGTTTAAACAGTTGGTATAGTTGGTGATGCAGCGGCTAGCTACAACATGGCTCTATATACCATTAATAAGCATACATGTACAATGTAACACGTCGCACGTAGTAATAAACGACTAAACATCGCTCTTTTATTACCTCCGTCATCTAGTTGATTTACTCTTACCCAACAAACGATCACGAATATACGGGTGCGAGTCCAGACGGGTGATAACATAGAGTGGTTATTTCAATATCATGGCGCTAATTTAGGTGGAATCGGTTTGATCGAGTTGGGAGCTGGACTTATTTTTTTTGTTATCGGGTTTTTTGAACTTAGAAATCATGAATAAATATATTTTAGTGTACCGGTTAGTAATATGTTTAATTTTGATTATATTATGAGTGCAATTATAATAACGCAACATTAACATTGCTATGCCGCTGAAGACGAGTTTATTAGCACGTATAAAATTAGGTATTATTTGTTTTATGTTTAGTCAACGTAGGACCGTAGTTTGGACGGTCAACCATAGCGATATTTTTCATTTTAATATTTTTATTTAAATCGCAAACCTGTACACAATTATTTGCAAATTCATATTCATACAGTTAATATTATCTTATAAATTTAGTACTTGTGTGGTCTCGATCACGCCAGGCGCTACCAAAAAGGTAAAGCATGCAGCGTCTGTTATTTCGTCTCAGATAACACGACGCGCATCTAGGAATCGAGTACTGTTTTAGGAACAATCACATTATCAGCATTATTCATTTAAGGACTATGTTAAATTCGGAATGATAATTTACGTAATAAGTACTTATCAAAGATATGTTCATACAGATTTAGGTAAGTAAATCAAATTAATAGGAATGCTCTATTGACTTTTTTTTTAATCTGCTGCAGTTGTTTAAAAAAAAAAGAAGTTAAAAAATAATTTACGTTTGCTGATGGACTGATCATCCAGAAGTCAATTTAAATTATTTGTGGCAATATAATTATTGAAGTTGATTCAGTGCTTACACTATTAACCAAATTATTCAATAAAGAAGTAAAGTTTGCGTGTTTAGTTTTTTATCGTTAGAGACAGATAACATTTTATAACTTAGTACAATAAATATAATATAGGTATCAGGGTTGCGTTTAGTATGGATTATTGTTATATTTAGAAGTAGGTATGGACAGATTTTAGCAAGTTTTTGGGCAGGCATAGGCGGAAGTGAATAAGTTTTTTGTGAACTATTAGTGTGGCCAGCTAAAGGTTACTAAAATTCTTATGAGCTGAAGTTTTAATGAGTAAAGTGTAATTGTTAGGATTTTGAATGGGTTTCAAGTAGATAGTGAAATAGTTTGATTGGGTTAGTTGAAAATTGCCGTTGTTATCAGCAGTTGCACGAGATGCGCTATTGAACAAGTTGGTAATTTAGCAAGATATGCCAGGATACAAGGACAGACAGAAAATCCTTGTCATCCGACCGTGAGGCGGTCGAGTTATCACTCATGGGGATACTTGGACACATGGAGTGTTGTTAAAGTTAAGAATGAGGTGTTAAAAGATCTGTCTGTAAAAGTGAAAATGTAAATAATATGATTATGTGATAAAGTGTGCGCACACGTAAAGTAAAAATGTCTTGTATCCTGAGCAGTAAAATAATGTAATAATAAAAAGATGAAGGTCGGCCGACCAATATGAAAAAAAGAGCGTTGCATATCTTGCCAGTAGCTAAGTGACGTATAAATTCACATTTATTAAATTAATTATGTGACAATGATGATGATGATATAGTAAAGTTGGAAATTGTGAGTTAGAAAGATTTAAGATTATGCATAACCCATAGGTTCATAAAAACAATGATAAAGAACTACAGAAGTTTTAATGAAGATATAGTTAAAATGTCCATATAATTATGTTTTATTTTGGTTAAATAATAAGAACTCTCGTCATCAAAGCGCGCAATAGGAACTTATGCAATGTTTATTTTATTAGATTAATTTCATCTTTATCTTTATTTTCTATCTATTAGTATAAAAAAAAAACATAATATGTACTCTAATTGATTAATGTTTTTTTTGTTTAAGGGGTGAGGTGTAGTGTAGGCACACACCTTCATTCCAAACCACTATATAACCATGTATCCTAGCTTAAGTGTGTAGTAATAAATCATATCTTAGACCTATCGGTTGTTTCCCTAACGCCATCCTTACAGTCCGGGTTGTGGAAAGCTCGAATGTGACTCGCGAAGCCGAACTTGGTTCGGAAAATTCGATCACACGAAGCGCAGTAAAGTTGTCCGGAACTGTTGTATGTGTAAGTGTAGGAGCGCCTTGGTCGTGCCTTACGCATTTGACACTTAGCATCCAGGTCCTCCAGACGCATCCGTTCAAAACGTTCGACACTTTTGCGAACAGTAGAGCGCCACTCTGGTCTTTGCAGTGCAAGTTCCTCCCAACGATCACAAGGTATACCGCAAGCTGTAAGGTGACGTTTGAGGACATCTCTATAGCGCAGAAATTGGCCTCCCTGCTTCCGCTTTCCGCACAAGAGTTCCGAGTAGAACACTGCCTTCGGCAATCTAACATCGTCCATGCGTAAAACGTGACCACACCATCTTAGCTGATGTTTCATTATGAGCGCCTCAATGCCAGGCACGCCTGCACGACGCAGAATTTCCGTATTGGATACACGATCCTGCCATTTTATACGCAGTATTGATCTGAGACAGCGGAGATGAAAGATGTCTAGCTTTTTAATGTCTGCCTTAATTATAACAGCACCATGTTTATGCAGCATAAAGCAGCGTTGGTATGACTATAGCCTTGTAAACCA
Source organism: Archips xylosteana (assembly GCA_947563465.1). NCBI lineage: Eukaryota > Metazoa > Arthropoda > Insecta > Lepidoptera > Tortricidae > Archips > Archips xylosteana. Next base: position 131,679 of record CANOAX010000001.1, read on the forward strand.
GCATTTTAGTCTGAAGCTTGATGTCGTGGGATTTCCAGACACGGTGGTTAAGTTTCCCAAAGGCTGCGGTTGCGCTGGCTATGCGGGCAGGCACTTCTGATGAGAGGCCGTTATCATCACAAATTTGGCTCCCCAGGTATCTGAAACGGGACACCTCTTCCAGTGCTTTTTCACCCAGTGTGATACTGGATCGATGTTTTATAAGTGGTATATCAATGACACACGTTTGAAAATATATATTTTTTTTTTTTATGTTAGATAGGCCAGACAAACGAACTAGTGGGTCACCTGATGTTAAATGAACACCACTGTCCATAGACACCCGCAGCGCTTTATTCGATGCCAGTGCGTTGTCGGCCCTAAAGGAGAGGAAATAGGGGAAGGGGGAGAGGGAAGGGGTAAGGTATTGGGCCCCCGGCACTCTCACTGACCGTACGAAACGCAAGCAGGATTACTGCTGCTTAACGCCGGTGTTCTGTGAGAGGGTGGTACTGCCCCGGACGAGCCGGCCCATTCGTGATGCAACGACTAGCTACAACATGGCTCTACCACTACAGAACATATAGAACAGGAATACCAAATCGAATCGATGTTATTATTAAGTCAAACACAAACCACAAGTTGTTCGTGCCAGAAAAATCTCTAGGTATTTTTATCTTTGATCAATTATAACTGTAGATACACATTGCCGAACAAAATCCCCTTCAAATAATGTCCGAACTTTTTTATTTGGTTGCGTAACAAATAAAATCATCACCTACACAGAAATTTGAACCTAGTCTTTACTTCATTACAGTCGAATTTCGGTAGCGGCAAAACTCCACTTGACAGCTAAACTTGACAATTTCACGCAACGTTCTGAGAATTAATTAAAAAATAAAACCGACTTCAAAAAACACCCAAAAACTAAAACGCAAAAAATAAAATAAAAATTGAACCGACTACAAACAAAAAGCATAGAAATATCTTTCTTCTAACGGTGAAGCCACACGAGCGTAATTTTGTGAGTCGTGAGCGGCAGAATTTCGGTTCGCGCCATACAATATGCGGGCCATCCCGTGACACTCACATGACACAATGTATGTATGTATGTATGTATGTAAACTCTTTATTGTACAAAAATAAGGGAAAAAAAGAAATACATTATTGACAACCGTTGAAATGCATGTACAAAGGCGAACTTATCCCTTTAAGGGATCTCTACCAGTCAACCTTTGAGTGGATGAAAGGAGCATTTAGTAAGGGACCGACAAAGAGTAAGTAAAAATAAGACAGTCGGACAAAGCAAAGGCTACAATACAACTTTTAGTAAATACAATACATAAACTCATAATATAAAGAAACCTAATAAAAATATACTACCATATACAACATATATATGCAAAATACATACAATAAATAAGCAGTGTTCTCAATATATTAAAGAGATGGTGTGAGCCACATCTTCTTCAAAGCTTCCCTAAACGACACCACGGAGGGAGATTGCCTAATGGAGGTGGGTAATCGATTCCACAGTCTAGCAGATTGCACAGTAAAAGATTTTGAGTAAATTTTGGAAGAAGTAGAAGGACAGGCCAAAAGGAGATTGGTACTCGACCGCAAACGATGCTGGCTTCCTTCAGCCAAGTAGCTGAAACGCTCGGAAAGGTATAAAGGGGCGGAAGGATTAAAAAGAGTGTTGAAAAGCAATGACAGAACGTGGATGTTCCTACGCTCCCTGATGGGCAACCACCTCAGCTGTGCGCGAAAGTGAGATACGTGGTCGTATTTACGGAGACCAAAGATATACCGGATGCACACGTTTTGAAGGCGGTCAAGCTTGTCAAGCAACCCCTCAGTAAGGTCCAAATAACCAACATCACCATAGTCGAGCAAAGGAAGTAAAAGAGACTGAGCTAGGGTAATTTTGGTTTGGAGAGGCAGGAAATTTTGCAAGCGTCTGAGCGAGTGAAGCGAGGCAAAAAGTTTACGGCTAACTTCAGCTACCTGGGCCGACCAAGAAAGCGTTTGGTCCATGATAATCCCCAGATTTCTGACGGTAGACGAGAAAGGAATAATTGTACCATCAAAATACAAATTTTGAACTACCATATCAGACAACTGGGAAATAAAATATGGACTGCCAATAACGATCGCTTGTGTCTTTTTCGCATTTACTTTGAGGCCGAAACTCGCAGCCCAGTCGCGAATCGTGATCAGGTCAGCGTTGATGCGATCAATCAGTAGAGGAAAATCGTCAAGACTACCAGCAGCATATATTTGCAAATCATCGGCATACAGGTGGTAAGAAGAGTGCAATGAGGAGGTAATACCGTTGATAAAAATAGAGAAAAGGAGAGGGGAAAGAACACCCCCCTGAGGGACACCAGCGGCCAGATCGCACCAGCTTGAAAAAGCGTCCTCGACCTTGACTCGCTGTTGCCTCCCACTAACATAAGAACGGAACCAGGATAAAGCAGTTGAAGATATATTCAGGGAGTTGAGGATACCGAGAAGTATGTCGAAGTCAACGGTATTAAATGCACTACTGAAATCAAGTAGAACCAAAACCGTCAGCTGCCTGTTCTCAATATTGAGGCGAATGTCATCAGTGATCTTGACAAGAGCAGTGACAGTGCTATGCCCAGGGCGGAAACCAGACTGGAAAGGATTTAAAAGATTATGTGCGTTGAGATGGGTGGAAAGACGTCGATTTACGAACTGTTCAACAATTTTTGAAAGAACTGGGAGAATTGAAATAGGACGATGCTCAGAAAAGGATTTAGGATTCGACGTTTTGGGAAGAGGTATTATATGTGCACGTTTCCACAGCGAAGGGAAACAACCGGAAGAAAAGGAAAAATTTATGATATGGGAAAGGGTAGGTGCGATAACTTCCGCCCCGAGCACAACCATGTCCAAGCTCAAGTCGTCTACACCAACGGCCTTCGTTCGAATCGATTTAAGGATATTAAGAACCTCTCGCGGCGTTATGCTACCGAGGTCAAAAGATGGAACGTCGGGGTGTTTAATGCTGGCAAGAAAAGACAGGGTGTGTTGCTTTACTGAAGGATCCAATTGAACTGGTGACGAGCTGAAATAGCTATTAAGGCCATTGAGGTCAGTCAAGGTAGAAGAGTTTTGGTAAGATTTGCCCACCCCAAGAGATTTTAGGAACTTCCATAATGCAAAAGGGGGGCAGTTATCAATTGACTGATAAATGTAACGCCTCTTTGCATCCCTACACACCTTATTGCATCGATTACGCAAGAGTATATATTTTTGACGATTCTCCTCCGAAGTGTCACTGCGCAGTTTAACGCGAGCTCTATCCCTCCTCGCCATCATACCCCTGATCTCAGGCGTAAGCCACGGCGCCGGGTTGTGCTTGACACGCGTTGGCTTAAGAGGAGCATGCATATCAAAGATCGCAAGAAATGCGCTATAAAAGGCTTCAAGCTTCAGGTCAACATCAGGAAGAGCTTCAATGGCGTGCCAGTCGACACCGCTCAGATCACTATGAAGGGCTTGCATATCAACATCCCGGAGGTTTCTCCGCATTTCCATTTTATGCTTCCGTTTCGGAGGACGAATTTTAAAAGAAGCGTAAATCAAATCATGATTTGAAAAAGCAGCCGCGTTAAATTGACCATGAAAAGCAACAGAGTTAGGTGAAGAGGTGATCATTAGATCTAGAAGTGAAGGGGGGCCATTATGGGGAAAATGAGTCGGACAGAGTGGCAAAATACTAAGATTAAAAGAATCTACCAGGGACTGCAAAGCTAGGGAACGTTGGTCATTTTTCAATAAGCACGTATTAAAGTCACCCATGATAAAAACATGTTCAAATTGTGGACGAAGATCAACCAAGGTCCTCTCGAAGGATTCAAAATAACTTATATTGGATGATGGACTATAGTACACTCCAAGAAGGACCTTCGTATGATGAAGGGAGATGTCAAGGAATAGATACTCTGCTGACCTGGAGTAAGAGGGGAGAGACGTCGACTGTGCGGCCACTTGACAAGCAATCTCACAGCGCAAATAAATGGCAACACCACCACCACGAACAGTGTTAGACCCACCGTCACGACAACCCGTTCTGTCATTACGTATCAAGCGATACCCAGGTAACGGGTACAGGGAAGAGTTAAGAGAGGGTTTCAGCCATGTCTCAGAAATGAGAATGGCGTGAATATTCCTGCCAGAGAATGTAGTGAGTAAGTCAGTAAAATGTGCAGGAATGCTCTGCGCATTAATATGTGCAATATTAAAAGTCTTACTGGCCATCGAAAAAGTGCTGTGCAACCGATCCCCAAGATCCGGCGTATCCGAGAGATCGTTCAAGGACTCACAAAAACTAGAAGAAGACACTGAAAATAATTCACCATCATGACTAGTGTCAAAAACATCAGTCATGTCGTTAAGAAAATATATATATATATAAAACTTATAAATAAAATAAAATCCTACCTATGTGTAACTACAGTTAACTATTAATCAAATAAAATATATACTTTCACTATAAGCGAACACTCCTTCCATCGCTCGCCAGCAGCCAGTTACAAGTGGAGAGCAAAAAAAAAATAATAATAAAAAAAAACTACAATATACATAGTTAGAATGCACACCAAAAGCAAAAGAGAGAAAAAAAAAAACAAAACAAAACAAAGCTTCATGACATCATGAGTAAGTACATCGCGCTCACCCGCGCACTAGGTGAAACGAAACGCAAATGTAACGTCAGTTTTGACAACCACAAATCACAATCAAACATAAATGAAAGTGACAGTGACAGCCGACGTTCCACGCACGAGTTTCTACCAAAAACACATCGTTACATAAATATAATATTTAAGCTATTGTGAAAATGTACCTTAATTACAGATTAGAAGTGCGCAGAGAACGGCGATTACCCACCCATGTAAAAAACAAAAAAATAGTGTGCCCGAAAACAAAACAAAAAGAAACTTAATCAACGAAAAATAAATACTTAAATCATAATAAAACACAAAACACTATTTCCGCATCCTAGATGGGCTCTTCTGCCTTTGTGTACGAGAGCGCAGCGCAGGCGCAGTGGTAGCCGGGCCTGGCTCCCTTCGTATCGCAGCCGCCGCGGCAGCCCCTGCCGGCGCCGCAAGCGCGTTCGGAGCCCCGCTGGAGGTGGCATTAACCGCGCCTGCGCCCCCCACCTTCGGCGTCGATTGACTCTCTATGGAGGCTGGGTCAGGAGGGATAGCACGAAGCTCATCCAAGGTGGTGACCCTGTACCGAGTTTTATCCTGGCCCAGTATGACAATTCGACCGTCACTCGTCCAGCTCCTCCCCACACCATACACACGGCGAGCCTCCACAAAAACTGCATGCCGAGCGCTGGTCAGGAACTCGGACAGGGTGTAACCGGAGCCCTTGAGGCATTTCTTGTTTGCCCACACTGCATCCCGGGTTCTTTGACAGGCAAATCTAATTAAAATAGGCCTCCGTCTGCCACCTCGACGAGACCCACCCAGACGATGGCACGCATAAAATGATTTGTCAGAGATGTCCTGTACTCCAACCTTGTCCTGACAGATCCGGAGCACAGTGGCAGCGGCATCCTCAGTGTCAGCCTCTGGGACACCATGTAGGAGAAGAACAGCAGACCGAGATCTCATCTCCAACTGCTCCAGTGTCTTGTGCACTAGTCCCATCTGAACCTGCAGACCCTCCACTGCACTCCAAATGAACATCTTGAATGCGCGGTACTCCTCCACCAAATTCGAGTCCATAGTCTGCGATGTTGAAGAGGCACCCTCAAATGCAGTCATACGTGATGAAAAGAGCTCCTTCATGTCATCCAGGCTCTTCTGAAGCTGCGTCAAGTGGTCCATAGTAGCAATAAAACCGATGTGTGGAGTTAAAATATTTATTCACTGTTGAAGTAGTGCAGTGACCTTTGAACCTGCTTCAGTGGCCAGACAAGTAGATTAAAGAGGTGGATAACAACTGACTGTGGCGGCAATGTATGTGTTATTACATGTAAGTAAAAATCACCATGCAATACACTAATTAAATATTTTCCAAATTTAAATTAAAATGAGCTTATTTATAAACATGTGTATCAGTTGCCTACCCTCAAAATGAAATAGTCTAATGTATGGCGCAACCGAAATTCTGCCGCTCACAACTCACAAAATTACGCTCGTGTGGCCTCACCCTAATCTGTTTGAAGTCGGTGCCTCAGCTCGAGCCAGCAGGAGTGGTAGAAAGAAACCCAATAGATAGTACGTACGTAAGGTCGATGGCTAGGTCCACTCCTGCTGGCTCGTGCTGAGTCACCGACTTCAAACAGATTAGGGTGAGGCCACACGAGCGTAATTTTGTGAGTTGTGAGCGGCAGAATTTCGGTTGCGCCATACATTGTGTCATGTGAGTGTCACGGGATGGCCCGCATATTGTATGGCGCGAACCGAAATTCTGCCGCTCACGACTCACAAAATTACGCTCGTGTGGCTTCACCGTTAGAAGAAAGATATTTCTATGCTTTTTGTTTGTAGTCGGTTCAATTTTTATTTTATTTTTTGCGTTTTAGTTTTTGGGTGTTTTTTGAAGTCGGTTTTATTTTTTAATTAAAAATTATTTTATTTTTTGCTTTTTAGTTGTATTTGTACATACGTATTTGTTAGATACGTAGGATAAAATCATCAGTTTGACCTCCAAATAAGTTTGTTACAAAATCTATTTTTAATACAAGTTTTTTTTGCTCACTGTACTTTTTGCCCCTGGTTACCAAAGTACTCATAAAGACAAATCCAACGAGACCAAATTTAATAGGGTTACGTCGTTTTATTACGGAGTTCTTATGGTCACTTTCCAGTTCCATGTTCAGACCCTGGTTACCATCTAGGATCAAAGTACTCGTCAAGACGAATCAAACGAGCCCAAACTCGACGGGGTTGTGTCGTTTTATTGTGGAGTGCCTTTGGCCATCTTCCAGCGCCATCATCAGACCCTAGTTACCATCTGGGATCAAAATGCTCGTCAACACGAATCACACGAGCCCAAACATGACGGGGTTGTGTAGTTTTATTGTTGAGGCCTTTGGCCATCTTCCAGCTCCATCATCAGACCCTGGTTACCATCTGGGATCAAAGTGCTCGTCAAAACGAATCAAACGAGCCCAAACTCGACGGGGTTGTGTCCTTTTATTGTGAAGTGCCTTTGGCCATCTTTCAGCTCCATCGTCAGACCCTGGTTACCATCTGGGAATAAAGTGCTCGTCAAGACGAATCAAACGAGCCCGAACTCGATGGGATTGTGTCGTTTTATTGTGGAGTGCCATTGGCCATCATCCAGCTCCATCACCAAACCCTGGTTACCATCTGGGATAAAAGTGCTCGTCAAGACGAATCAAACGAGCCCAAACTCGACGGGGTTGTGTCGTTTTATTGTGAAGTGCCTTTGGCCATCTTTCAGCTCCATCGTCAGACCCTGATTACCATCTGGGATCAAAGTGCTCGTCAAGACGAATCAAACGAGCCCGAACTCGATGGGATTGTGTCGTTTTATTGTGGAGTGCCATTGGCCATCATCCAGCTCCATCACCAGACCCTGGTTACCATCTGGGATAAAAGTGCTCGTCAAGACGAATCAAACGAGCCCAAACTCGACGGGGTTGTGTCGTTTTATTGTGGAGTGCCTTTGGCCATCTTCCAGCTCCATCATCAGACCCTGGTTACCATCTGGGATCAAAGTGCTCGTCAAGACGAATCAAACGAGCCCAAACTTGACGGGGTTTGTGACATTTTATTATAGAGTGCCTTTGGCCATCTTCCTGCTCCATCATCAGACCCTGGTTACCATCTGGGATCAAAGTGCTTGTCAAGACGAATAAAACGAGCCCAAACTCGACGGGATTGTGTCGTTTTACTTTGGAGTGCCTTTGGCCATCTTCCAGCTCCATCATCAGACCCTGGTTACCATCTGAGATCAAAGTGCTTGTCAAGACGAATGAAACAAGCCCAAACTCGACGGGGTTGCGTCGTTTTATTACAGAGTTCCTATGGCCACCATCCAGCTCCATCGTCAGACCAGCTCCATGTTGCAATAATATTGCATTGTCATCCAATTTACACAAGCATGCAAAATTTCAATTCAGAAACCGGGAAGTGGGTCAAATTCAACTTGCAAGATTTGACCCGTTGAGGAGTTCCGTTGGCCATCTGTGATCTTCTTCATCAGATCCAGTTTACCAAATGACATTTTCTGAATGAAAATGCTTGACTAGATGCTAAAAATTCTAAAATCGTCATAGTTGTGCCTATAAAATTTGAGGGTTTCCGTCGATTTACCCAAGATTCCATCATCAGATCTTGACTTGGTGCCAATGGGACCACCTCGAAAGTATCCTCTTTTAAACAAAAAAAGAATTTTGAAAATCGGCCTACAATTGGCGGAGATATCGATGAACATACATAGAAAAAAAAAAAAAAAAAATATATATAAACAGTGGAACATAGAACCTCCTCCTTTTTTTGAAGTCGGTTAAAAAAGAAGGCCACTTTTATCAAAGCGGCGCTCATTTGGCTCGGACATTTTCGGGCGCGCGACTGTGGATCTACAGTTATAATTGATCAAAGATTTTTATCATTATCACTGTGTCTTATGGACTAAGAGCCCGTGAACGCCAGACCTTCGTCATTTTATAAAAGCTGAAAGTTTGTCAGCGCACGCTCCCAACACTGGTAAGAACGATGCACAAATTATGAAGTTTGGGTTGCAGTGGTTTTGGCAGATAAACGGTACTAAAGGTGTGTAAAATACCGACCTACTTTCGTCAAATAATAAAGTGCGATTTTTTGGTATTACCTTCAGAATGTTATTAAAAATCACGTTATTCATTGCCAGACACTTAACATAGTGGCAACCCCTTGCCAGATACCCTTAATGTTCATGAAATTATAATTCTACTTACGTTAAAGTATAAAGCATAAAGTATAAAGGTTCCGTACCCAAAGGGTAAAAACAGGACCCTATTATAGTATAAATCTTCCCAGGTGAACTTTTCGCTTCGAGCCCTTATCTTTCAAAACAAACTGTATCGTCATGGTATTAAGGTTCAAATTTAATGTAATGGCTCGAAGCGAAAAGTTCACCTGGGAAGATTTATACTATACTGAGACTTCGCTGTCCGTCCGTCTGTCCGTCCGCCCGTCAACAGGCTGTATCTCGGGAACCGTGATAGCTAGAGAGTTGAAATTTTCACAGATGATGTATTTTGGTTGCCGCTATAGCAACAAATACTAAAATATAGAATAAAATAAATATTTAAGGTGGCTCCCATACAACAAACATGATTTTTTTGCTCTTTTTTTGTCGATATTGATAACGGCAACAGGTAGACGCTTGAAATATTCACAAAATATTTAGGTATATATTCGCTTTAAATATAAATTATTTAATTAAAATAAAACAAATATTTAAGAGGGGCTCCCATACAAGTATTATGTATAAAAAACCGGCCAAGTTCGAGTTGGACTCGCGCACGAAGGGTTACGTAACATTATCTTTAAAAACGGGGGGAAAAAATCACGTTTCTTGTATGGGAGCCCCCCTTAAATATTTGTTTTATTAAAATTAATTGTTTATTTTTAAAGTGAAGTGAATTTAAGAGTTACAGCTTATGAATTAATTAATGACAGGGTTATAGAAAAACCTCAACAGTCCTTTAAACCCATACAAAAGGTAACACATCTGACTACAACTCCTACCAGTGCTGTACCTAATGTTCAGTGCAATATGTGTCAAGGTCAACATTATCTGTACAAATGTCCTACTTTTCTAGAATTTACAGTACAAAAGCGTATTGAATTCATTAAATCACAAAATTTATGTTATAATTGTTTACAGCCTTTTAATAACAAACACAAATGCTCAAGAAAACGATGCTTTACTTGCAATGGCAAGCATCATACAGTCATACATATGGAAAACCCTCCACGTAAGGTAAATACCTCCATGGTAACACACACACATACAAATCAAATTTTAGAACAGATTCCTAAAATCATACCTCATACTTCTCAAGTTCATACAAATATAAATACCCCTACAGATTTACAATCAATGCAGTCTACCTCTAAACAAGACTCAATACAATACATACAAAATACACAAACAGACTCAAACACAACACAATCGGCAGTGTTATTCTCCAATGCTACAACTAATCAGTAGTGTGATATATATACGTCACGAACGTTGGTGACATTGGGTGGCCGAATTACTGTTGTATTATTTTAAAATTAAACACCTTCTTTGTCAAGTTCTTATTTACTGTGAATATATGGCTTAACAAGTAATAAATTACATCAAGTGTTATCCAGTTGAAGTGAAGTGCAAAACATTACATTAGAACAAAAACAAAATTACAACATTAAAATACTCTCTTGTCTTACCCACTTACAAAAAAAATATTGTTGTGAACATAAATAATAACATTGTGTATTAAAAGTTGTTATTTGTGCGACGCGTCGGCTGGGTTTTTTGTGTATAACGGTACCTCTGAGCGGGAACTTGATTTGGGTGTTTATTGTCTGACTTTGGTTGTTTACGCGAGACAGCGCCATCTGTTTGATAGCCCGTGAACATCTGTGCCGATCATTGTCGGACAGTAATTAATATCCCTATTACTTATTGACTATGGCTATGCAATGTTCGGGCTGCGGGAAATTTGTAGCTGCGACAGATGTCGCTAAATGCGGGAAATGCGTCGCCGTTTACCATCGGGGCTGTGTGGGCATCCCGCAGGGGGCGCGTATTGCGGCGTCCTGGGCGTGCCCAAATTGCAGAACCAAAGTGCCCCGTATGGACAACTCCAACACGCCGGTGAAAGTGAGCGAATTTTCTTGCGAGGGAGGTGATGCGGTTGCGCCGATCTCAGGATCCCCGACCCCCGCCCCGACCCCCACCCCCGCCCCGGCTCCTGCCGCAGCCCACGCCCGGGCTGCTGCCGCGCCCCACGGCCGGGCTAACGCCGCGGCTCCCGACCGGGACCCCATGCACGACTTGGCCAAGGAGATGAAACTGTTCCGAACAGATTTCAACTCCATGCGGAGTGAAATGGCGGGACTGCGTCAAGAGATAGCCGACATAAACAGGAACTTATCAACCTTCAGGTCTCGGATTGATGCGGTCGAGGACAGAGTGTCGCGCATGGAAGAGCGCATGGAGGAGCGCCTGGCGGCCGGGGGGGGCGTTGTCGATGCGGGGCTAATGGATAACATAGCCCAATTAAAAATGGAGCTCAATGATAGGGACCAGGAGCTCCTGGTGAACGACATAGAACTCACTGGGATCCCCAAAGAAACCAACGAGCGTCCCGCGCACCTGGTACTCCTGGTCGCACAGAAACTCGGGGTTGCCCTTGACGACCGGGACATCGTCTCTGCCAATCGAGTGGGCGGGCTCCGACGTACGGGGGGCAATTCTCAGCGGCTACTTGAGGAGGAGGCGCCCCGGTGCCCTCCCGGCGGCGGCGCGAGCGACGCGCGGCCGCGGCCCCTGGTCGTGCGGCTGGCGCGCCGCGCGCCCCGCGACGAGCTGCTGCGTGCGGCGCGGGTGCGCCGTGGCGCTGACACCACCGGCTTCGGTCTGCCGGGCCCTCCGTGCCGGTTTTACGTCAACGAGCGCCTCACCAAACACAACAGAGGGTTGTTCTACTTGGTGAGACAGGAATGCGCGAAGCACGGCTGGAGAGCCCCCTGGACCAGTGGAGGACGCGTGCTTGCCCGGCGCGATAGGGACGCTCCGGCCAACAGAGTTCGCTCCGAGGCAGACATTGCACAGGTTTTTCTGAAAACCTTAGTTTAAGGCCTAATTTTTTCTCCGGGACGAAAGTTGAAATGCCTGTTCTTGTTGTGTATGTAATAATAATATCATTGTATGTTTTTTACCTTTTGTTCTCCGCTGTGTCATGTTCTGCGATTATTGCTTACAAAATAGTCGGGTCAGATGTGCTTGATTTACGTAGCCGTATACAAGAGCAATTTTTATTTTCCCACTCATATCTTTATTATTCACTCTTGTTTTTCACTGATGGTGTTGTTAAAAATCGCGTGCAAATATTAAATACAACAACAAATCACATAAACCGATACCTATTTAATAAGATCACATGATGATTGGAAAAAACAAACTTTTAGTTGGTTTGCTTAATCCTTGCTCTCTTGGTACAAAGCATGAGGAGTTTATTGTAGCAATGAAGACTTTTTCTGTTGATATAATGGCAATAAACGAAACATGGCTTAGACAGGGCGAGGACACTCGCGCACCAAAGCTGAATGGCTATAGATTGCGCCATGCGCCGCGTCCCCCCGCCGTGCGCTCGCGCGGTGGTGGGGTGGGCTTCTACGTCAGAGACGGCTTGCGCGCCCGTGTGTGTGCGCACCCTACTACACAGAACGCGGTCGAGCAGATGTGGCTCAACCTTACCGTCAGCGGTGCGAGGGTTGCAATTGGCACAGCATACCGGCCACCTTGGCTCGACGTTGACACATTCATTGATGCCCTTAGTGAATCCGTGAGTCACTTTGCTAAGAGCGACTTTGTTATTATATTAGGAGATTTTAATATAAATATTTTACGTTCCAATGATACGAATACAAAGAAAATAATGAATTTTTTACTACATTTCAATTTAGTCCAGTACGTAGACCAGCCAACTAATTTTACAGAACATAGCAGTACGCTGATTGATCTTGTTTGTACCGATGCTCCAGTTTGCGCCACAAATGTTAATTATATCCCAGATCTGAGCTCTCATGCCTTCGTAACTTGTCAGATGGATATTAAAATCGCAAAGCCCAAACCGAGACGGATAGTTTACAGACCACTGAAGGACATAGACCAGGATTTATTTCGACGGGACTTGAACGAAATACATTGGGAATATATTCTTACTTTGTCAAACCTCGATGAAATGGTAGTTGCCTTTAATCAACATCTTATCTCCTTGTTCGATGCCCACGCGCCGTTTAAAACTGTTTATGCTAAATCCAACGAGTGTCCGTGGATAACTCACACCGTGAAGCAGATGATGCGTTTGCGTAACGAGGCTCACGACAGGTATCGGAGGACGGGCTCTCCTGCTCATAGGAAATATTACAAAGACCTTAAGCATATCGTGGTATCGGCCATACACAGTGAAAAACGTGCCTATTTTAAACAAAAAATTAATTGCAATATTAATGATGCTAAAACCCTGTGGAAAAATCTTAAAAGCAATGTTATTTCTGACAGCCGCACAAAAGGGGAATTACCTGCGCATTTCAATGACCCCAATAAAATCAGTCGACATTTCCTTGACCTTCCCGGTAGTAACCATGTATTAATTAGTGACCTAACCTTTTACGAATTCCATCGATATAGCCAAAGTAAATTTAGTCTTAAACCAGTTACGGAATCTCATGTTTTCAAAATTATAAAAACTTTTAAATCAAATGCTCAGGGTACAGATGAAATTTCCTTGGACATGTTAATGCTAACGCTGCCCCGTACCTTGTCAGTTATAACTTCCATAATAAATATGTCAATTACCTCTAATTCTTTTCCTGACTGCTGGAAAACAGCTTTAGTACGACCTATTCCTAAAATTCCAGACCCTGTAAATATTAAAGACCTTCGCCCAATTAGTTTATTGCCATGTTTTTCAAAGGTCTTAGAGAAAGTCGTTTGTGAACAAATGTCACACTATCTTGAATTTCACAATATCCTGCCTGCTGTGCAGTCTGGTTTTCGCAAAAACCGAGGTACTACTACCGCACTACTAGACGTAACAGATAATATATTGTCGGCGCAAGACAAAGGACAAGGTACAATTCTTACTTTACTCGACTTTTCAAGGGCTTTCGATACTATAAATATTTCTTTACTATTGTCAAAATTATCATACTATGGATTCGATAATGGAACCGTAAACTGGTTTTCTAGTTACCTAAATAACCGCAGTCAGATAGTTGAACTGTGTAGACCGAATGGTGAACGCGCATTATCTGAGGTGTGCTCGGTACATAGGGGCACTCCGCAAGGATCCATCCTGGCGCCGGTATTATTTATAATTTACACCAGTGATATTACGCAGGTTATTAGAAATTGTAGCTACCATATTTATGCGGATGACCTGCAGGTGTATATCTCATGTAATGATGGAAACGTGTGTTCACAGATCAACAAGCTGAACGAGGATCTCGAGAGAATTAACACATGGTCGCATCGTAATTCCTTGGTCTTAAACCCCAACAAATCAAAATACCTAGTGCTTGGTTCGAAACAGCAGATAGATAAATTATCTAAAGTTAACTTTGAGGTTCACATTGATAATGAGCCTCTGGAACGTGTGCTTGAAGCCCGCAACCTGGGCTTGCTCGTGGACGGGGAATTAAGGTTTGAATCGCACTTGCACAACACTGTACGTAATTGCTTTTACAGGCTTAAGTTGTTATATAAAATTCGTGAATTTCTCGACGTTGAGCTTAGGATTAGACTATGCGATGCTTTGGTACTGTCAAAGTTGAACTACGGAGACATCGTATATGGCCCGCGCCTTCTGGCGCGCACACAGCGCGTAATACAACGCGTTCAAAATGCGTGCGCGCGTTTCTGTTTCGTTATTCCTCCCCGCGCCCACGTAAGTCCGTACATTAATCAGAATCGTATTTTGAATATGTCCTCGCGTCGAAAGTTGCACATGGCCACCCTTATGTTCGGTATTGTAAACCAGCAGCAACCCTCGTACCTGTATGGTAGGCTGACCTGGCCGCGACACGCCAGGTCTGCGGAAGTCCGGCCGGAGAGGTACCTTCAGCTCATTTTCCCTCCGCACCACTCTGCTTCATTTCGCGGTAGTTTCCGATACGCGGCCACGAAGTGTTGGAATGATCTGCCTCCACCGATCCGTGCTCTAAAGTCAAGACATAATTTTAAATTGAAATGTAAAAGACACTTTCTCGCACTAATTGCATCCTAGTTACAATATGTTTGTACTTACCTTGCTCCAACAAAACTTCAGGCTGGGCTAGCACTCATGGGTGACAAGTAAATTAGGCGCATCTGAGACTGGCAGATTGACTCTTTGTTTATTCGTTTGTTACTGTTAATATGTATTTTTTTTTTTTTTAATTTTCAAGCAAACGGCGGTAGTTAATTTTTTTTTCTTTTCTTTTTTTTTTACAACTTACGGGTTTTCACAAGGCCGGGCTGTGTTCCCACCCAACTTTAGGTCAAAAGAATGTTTTATTGTTTTTAAGTTTTTTTGTTTTTGTTCGAAGGTTATGTGTTGCATTACAGTATCAGTATTATTGAAATTGTTGATGATTCACTGCAATAGCCATAACAAATCTTGGCTTAATTTGTTACGGTTTAAAAGTTCAAATGCGATTAAGCCGATCAAGTGTTGCCATACATATTTACTTCCAGCTTCTAATTTGGTTTTTGTTGCGAACTATTCGCTGGCGTTCGTGTCGTCACAGTGTGTATGTTTTTGTGTTTAGTTTTTAAATGGGTCCCACTGAAAAACAGCGTTGTGGCTTGCCACAACATTATGCTGAGTGGGGCCCAATTTATACTATTCGATATATTTTTTTAATTTGTAAATTTCCTGTCAAATGTATTTTTTTTTTTTCTGTGTTTGTATCGAATATGTGTAAATAAACATCTCTCTCTCTCTCTCTCTCTCTAATCACATACTACTATCCACAGCACTGATCAAGATACAAGACTCAGCCGGTTGCTGGCATCAAGCACGGGCACTCTTGGACTCGGGAAGTGAAGTAAACATTGTTGCTCGCAGACTAGCTAGCTCACTACAGAGTAAGTGCTTTCAAGATACTTTTATTATTCAAGGTATTGGAAACTCAAGCAAGCGAACACATCTGTGTATAAATACAAACATAGCATCAAACCATTCTGATTACAATATAAACTTAAATTTCATAGTGATGGACAATATTACAGTATCCCTACCACATAACTACATAGATATATCATCATGGAACATTCCTACCAAACAATTAAAACACCTAGCAGATCCCAAATTTTACATACCAGCAGACATAGACATTCTCATTGGTGCTCAAGTTTTCTACTCATTGTTATTGTCTGGACGCATTAGTTTAGGTAATAAACATCCACAATTAATTGAGAGTGTTCTTGGCTGGATAATATCAGGTCCCTTGTTAGCTGACATTCCTAGTACTAACAATATGCAAATTAGTCTGCATCTATCAACTCAACCCATAGAGGATGTACTAGTTAAATTTTGGAACCAAGAGGAAATCACACCAAAGTTAATACAGACTCCTGAAGAAAAATATTGTGAAAAACTATTTATAGACACTACATACCAACTTAATAACAGTCATTTTACAGTAGAATTGCCAATCTTGCAAAACAAAATTCATGAATTAGGGAACTCATTTAACACAGCATACCGCTGTCTCCTACAATTAGAAGCTAGATTTCAGAAAGAGCCTGAGCTATATAGACTTTATAAAAACTTCATTGATGAATATGTGGCATTAGGTCACGCAGAGTACATTAACAATTTTCAGCAATCAGATATACTTTCTTCATATTTTTTACCTCATCACCCAGTGTTAAAACCACATAGTAGAACCACAAAATTACGAGTTGTGTTCAATGCTAGTGCTAAAACATCTACAGGGACATCGCTCAATGATATTTTATTAGAAGGTCCAAACATATATAATGATGTTCTCGATATAATTATTAAATTTAGAATGTATAAATTTGTCTTCTCATGTGATATAGTTAAAATGTTCCGGTGTATATTTATAAAACCAGAACAACGTGCTTTACAGAGAATCTTATGGCGAGAGTCAAAGTCAGCTCCATTAAAGTGCCTACAGCTTTCGACTGTCACTTATGGCACCAAATCTGCACCATACTTAGCATGTCGCACACTTAGACATTTAGCTGAACAAAACATACACAATTATCCTTTGGCAGCTAACGTAATCATCTCCAATTGCTACATGGATGACTGTCTCTCCGGTGAAGATACAATTGAAAGTGTTCAGGAAACCTGCAAACAGTTGGTTGAATTACTTGATAAGGGTGGTTTCAAGTTACATAAATGGACCACTAATAATCCAAATACCTTAGATTTTCTGCCAAGAGAACAATTATCTTGCAATTCAACTTATCGTCGGTGCGAATGACAAAATCGCTATGTAATTTTGACTTACTTTACAGGAGACCAAAAAAACTGTTTATATAATAGTATATACAACTTTTGTCACATCTGACTTTTTTAAATAATACAGTAGTAAGATTTACATGATTTTCACGAAAAAATACACAATTTTTCCTCGTAGATTTTTATGATATTAACAAAAAACCAGAATTTAGCTACATAGCGACTTTGATTTGGCTTACTTTAAATCGCCATGTGCCAAATGTACACATAGCGTAGTTTTTACAACGTGGAAGGCGACACATAGCGGGTTATAAAATGTTTAAATTTGGTAATGTGAGTCGACTTTTACTATTATAAATATTGAAAATATGAATGACAGGAATCTTTATTGTTATCTGCTCACAAGTTAGTTTATTAGTTAAACCTAATCAATAATAAATCAAGCAAGTGTAATAAAAAAGAAAACTGTACTATATTTTCGATTACACTAATTGATTTGCATAAACTTTATGAAAACATGCCGTTTAAGTTATACTAGTATTGTACTGATTTTTCATTACTCTTGCCTCTTATAATTTTAATGCCTAGTCAAAGATTAGTTGAAATCACTTAATAATTTGTACGTTTACACTATCGTAGAAATTATGATAATCTTGGTGCATATAGACCTTTAAAGATTGCAGAGGATTTCGCTAAATCAATTTTTGGACCGCTATTATATAATGGTAGTGCTTCATTATGTTCACGCTGTTCAGGTTGCCTTTGCAGTAAAAGAGTGAATATGTCAGTATGTTTGTATTTGACATCGCCATCTTTGTACCACAGGCTTCTTATGTCGGTCACTGTAGGGTCACCGGACCGTTTACCAGGCCTAATACTTATAAAATTGCACGGCACTTCTTCGTAATTTTTAAAGAATGAATTATCTAAATAATTCACAACATACGGTTTCGTCGGACTTGCCTTGCCTGTCTCATGCGAGTTAAATAGTCAGTAAGTGCACATATTGGCGGCCTGAATTGGTTTTCTAATGTTGAATGAACACTGTCGACTTCCATCACGGTGTGACCTTTCTCCAATATCAGTTGTTCAATTTCGATACCTAAAGAAGTTGACGCATTAGTCAAAGCACTACTCAAAACCTTGTTTCTGTTCTGGTAAGAGCAGCCGTCAGATGTAAGGTACACTTTTTTATAAGTACAGCAGTGCTCTTTTAAAAACTGTATAATACAGCTTGTTATGATGGTACTGGCTGTCACACCGCATTCTCCCTCATGCCATACATATAAATAAACGTTATTATAATTTTTGACATAAAAAGTGTAGTTATGTACTGCCGGCTTATGCTTATAACATTGCTCAGAGACAAGGAACTTTGGTCTTTTCTGGGTTTAAAAATAGAAATCATTCTTTCCTCCAACTTTTCTATTAATAATTTACACGTGTCACAGAATTTAAAATATTCTCCTTGCACCAAAGTGTGTACACTTTGTGCATTATGGGTCTTACTGTGAAAGGTGTCCTCAATATAATTATGTCCTTACTATCTCCTCTACAATAATGACTAGGTACAACAGGTACTTGTTCAAGCCATAGCTCCACAGATCTTGATTTTAGAATTCTGGGTGTTGATATTGACACTGTACATCTATCAATTTTCCGTATCTTAGAATTACTGGGGGAAGAATCAGTAGTGTTCGTAGTTCTGATCCATTCTTGAAACAAGTCTTTCTTTAAACCGACTTTGACTTTGCAAGAAGCATTCGAAACGAAACCGTACATTTTTTAGGCAAGTAATTTCCTCTTTCGCACCAGGCCGACGTTTTAACGTGCTACAAATTTGCACTAAGCCATTTATATACGATTTTTTAGCGTCCCACGATGGTAGATTCCAAAAATATTGAAAAATGTCACTTTGGATTTCATCACTTATAGCCCTGCAAATAAAACTCCTATAAGACTTTTGCTCCGCTCCATGAGTACAAGGTTTTTCTGTCATAGCACGATTTTTCTTAACAACATATTTACTAAATATTTTTAATGTAGATGGATCCCGCTGTCTTTTGTTACCCTTATAAGTCTTTCCAATAAGTCGCAAATGTTGATTTTCCTTTATTTTTGATGGAAATGCAGAAGGGTCTACAATAGCATGTTTTGCTGGGCCAGTGGCAATTTTTTCAAATGGTAAATTAATAGTTATACCACTTTCATGATTCAACAAAAAGGTTATATATTGTCCTCAGCAGTTCTGTCATCTGACAAATTTTCGACAGAACAACTAGCCTGTTCGATACGGCCCGTGGGGTTCAATAATAGTTCCAGATTATTGACATTTCCGACACATGGTCTACGTTTATATCCCTATTGTCATTATCCAGAAACATTGAAGTGAGTGTAGGATTATTTAGAGAATTTTGCTCAAACCAGGCAGCGGGTAGGTATAGTCAGATTATCGTCATTAGAATTGCCAATTAAATCCCTTGAAACATTTCTCGGTGATGTTTCATGCACTTGAACGGAGCGGACAGGATTTGACAAAATATCCATACTGTAGTAATCAGAAAATAGCATAGTTTGGTCATAAACGTATTCATTATTAAATGAGACGTGCAATTTTACTAAGCAAAAACAAGTAATCTAATAAAACCTGGTAGCACTTACTTGATAAAATGTGAAATTAAAGCACTTATTAACATTAATTTCTTAAAATTAGTCTCACTGTCGGGTAATTCAATCAAGAAATAATCGCCATGTGCAACACACTATTGTAATAAACTATTGATTTTGATGGAGAACCTCACGCATAATATCGCTATGTGCTAAAAACCACAAAGCGATTTATTTCCATCCAAACTTTGTTCCACGTACACATAGCGGAATTTGTTATTTTCAAAACCAATAAAGATATCAAAAAACGGTTTTGTGGGTTAACGTAGGACATTAAAAGAAATGAAATTATCAAATAATCGTAAAATCGAAAAAAAACACATAGCGATTTTTGTATTCGCACCGACGTTATGACTTGTCACCCAACAATATAATAAAAACACTTGGGGTACAATGGGTACCATCTGATGATACTCTTCAAATTTCTATACCAGATTTCAAGGAGATAAAATACACCAAACGAAATGTACTGTCTACAATTGCCCAAATCTTTGATCCACTAGGTATTCTAGCACCTACCACAATCATAGCTAAGATCTTAATGCAAGACATTTGGAAATTGAATATAGACTGGGATAAAATTATTACAGAAGATCTGAAGAATACATGGTTATCATTTCATAAAAATCTTAAATATTTACAAGATATATCCATACCTAGATATCATTTTTCAGATATTCCTGAAGAAATTGCAATCATTGGATTTTGTGACTCATCACAAAAGGCCTTTGGAGCATGTATATATTTTAGAGCTACTTATCCAAACAAACACACTACATGTTCATTAGGCATGGCTAAAACTAGAGTAGCACCTATAAAGACTCAGTCACTCCCACGTTTAGAGTTGTGTGGAGGCCTCTTACTTGCAAAACTGAAAGATAGAGTAGTTAAAGTATTAAGTAAGTTTACGATACATAGCATATACTTATTTACTGACTCCTCAATACTACTGCACTGGATTAGATCCCCTTATAGAAAAGTACATACATATGTATCACATAGACTAATGGAAATTATAGAATTAACAGACGCAAAGTCATGGAATTACATAAACACCAAAGAGAATCCAGCTGATTGTCTTACCAGGGGCATTCCTCCACAGAATTTACAACATCATACACTGTGGTGGAACGGGCCTAACTGGTTAGTACAAGATCCAAAAAATTGGCCAATTGCTAATCCTCCTACGGTTAGTGAGACTGACTATCCAGTAGAGTTAGGTAAATCTCAATCAGACTAATTGGTGGCAACAACCACTACTAAGGTATTACAGTCAGAATTAAATTTCTATGAATTTTTTCATAATCATTCTAATTTCACTAGGCTGGTTAGAATAATGGCATACGTACTTAGATTCATACATCACACAAAAAATAAGACAAAACCACAAACAAGTCATTTTTTATCATTAACTGAATGGAATAATTCACATAACCTTATTATAAGAATAATTCAACAAAAACGGTTTCCAAAAGAATACACAGAATTACAAAATTTAAAATCAAGAAAATTACAGTCCACACATACACACCCACCTACACCAACACATACACTCATACATACAGACACACATACACACCCACCTACACCAACACATACACACATACATACAGACACACATACACATTCACCAACACAAACACATATACATACAAACACACATATACACACACAAAACTTGTATACATTCAAAAATAGTCCACTTAGGAAACACAATCCATTTTTAGATAATGATAATATAATTCGTATAGGAGGTCGTATACAGCATGCAAATATACCATACAATCAAGCACACCCTATCATTCTTCCGTCAAAAGAGCATATTACCACACTTATAGTTGAACACTACCATTTACGGTTACTGCATTCAGGTATCCAAAATACATTAGCCAACTTGCGGCTTAGGTATTGGCCACTGAATGGGCGCAATGAGGTCAAAGGCGTTATACACAGATGCGTTCGCTGCGTGAGGTTCAGAGCACAGGCCTGCGAGCAGCAGATGGCAAGCTTACCGTCTCCAAGAGTTAACTTAGACCGTGCATTTACCCACGTAGGAGTAGACTTCAGTGGAGCTATTTACATTCGAAGTGCAATGACACGCAATTGTAAATATGTAAAAGGGTACATATGTCTATTTGTATGTTTGTCTAGTAAAGCATTACATTTAGAATTAGTAACAGAGTTGACCACTCAAGCATTTATTTGTGCACTTAAAAGATTTATTAGTAGAAGAGGCATATGTAGCGTTATATATTCTGACAATGCTACTAATTTCAAAGGCGCATGCAATGAGCTTAATGAGCTTTATAAAATGTTTCATAGTAAAGACTCGTACAGTCAGATTGGAAATTATTGCAATATAAACAATATAGATTGGAAATTTACTATACCTCTAGCGAGCCACATGGGCGGTTTGTACGAGGCCGGTATTAAAAGCACCAAGACTTTATTGAAAAAACATTTATGTAATGTAAAATTAACTTATGAACTGCTGTACACAGTATTAGTACAGATAGAGGGCATATTAAACTCGCGACCGTTATGTACTTTAACAGACGTGCCTAACGATCTTACCTGTCTCACCCCAGCTCATTTTATCATAGGTTCACCAATCACTGACTTACCAGAAACTAATGTATTAGATATAGCAGAAAATAGATTATCATTATATCAGAGGCTAACTCAAATCAAACAAAGATTTTGGTCACAGTTTTATAAAAATTATTTATCAGAGCTACAGCCAAGAAGCAAGTGGTTGCAACTAAAGTCTTAATTTAAGCAAAGGCGACATAGTAATTTTGAAAGAAGAATGCACACCCCCTGCTTGCTGGCCGTTGGGAAAAATAGTCTCAGTAAATAAAAACAAACACGATAATTTAGTAAGATCAGTTGTAATTCGTACAGCAAAGGGCGAATATACTAGGCCCATAAATAAAATTGTATTATTACCAGTTAAATAAAGTTCTCACATAATTAGGTTAAGTATAAATAAGCATTGTTGCATACAATATACGTATGATATGAGGCGTAAACTGAAGTTAACTTATAAAAAATATACTCGTAACTTTAGTATAGTTCGAGCCTTGTACTCTATAAATACTGTTGTTATTACTTTTTTCTAGTGGTGGAGGTTATTATTAATAGATTAGTGTACTAATAATGTTTCAAACATAGTTGGGTAAAAACTTTAAAAAAATGTTTCAAACATATATAGATATAAGTTAAACGTTGATAGCTTAAGGCTTGATGTCATGATGACACTGTTAATATTAAATTAAACACCAATAATAAATGTAAGTAAAAAACTTAACTTAGAGGAACAGTAAAGCCAGCAAAACTCTATAATTCATGTAATATCTAATGTTATGTAAATTTAAAAATTATGTAAAAATTTCTTTCAACTATAGTGTAAAACTTTAAGCTAATTGAAATAATGTATCAAAGAAAGGGCGCGAGAATGTTTAGTATTACTAAATTCTATTTTCTTAATTCGGAACGCAGTTATAGAGATCGTCCGTCTCTTTTACGCAGACTATGTCTCTCTCGCGCTCTTCCCTTTCAACATGGCTTCATACAAGACCGCTCCCGTTTGTTAAATTAATATAAAATTAAGACTAGACATTGTAAGCTCGAAACCATATTAAAAAGTGTTAAAAAGTCAACCTGCATCTTTTTGTGATAAAGTTCAGTGCCTATGGTTCGACAGAATACCACAATATCCCACAAATATGATATAACAATACAATACAATACATATACCGCAATTGGGGTGGGGGGTGAGGGGGGTGCGGGGTGAGTGAGGGTGCGGGGGATTCAAAGGGGGGATGAAAATTTCATTGATTTTGCCGTAGGATGCACCGTTTTCAGGATATTTGACAAAAACACCGGTTCTCGTCCGATCACCGAAGTTAAGCAACGTCGGGCGCGGTCAGTACTTGGATGGATGACCGCCTGGTTTTTTGTAATAAAACTTCTTTAGGCACGCTTGACTTGGGGAGTAGAATACGTTACGTAAGTCAAGCGAGCGTGCCTAAAGAAGTTTTACTTCAAAAACACAAAATGAAACCAGGCGGTCACCCATCCAAGTACTGACCGCGCCCGATGTTGCTTAACTTCGGTGATTAATTTCTTTACAAAAAAGTAATGATATCCCACCAAAAACATAAATGTAAAAATGTAAGCCAAGTTAAATTTAGTAATTTATATTTATAAATATAAAACACTGTTAGAGTAGAAAAACCAAAGAAATAGAGTGTTATACTTGTTTAGGATGTTATTTGTTCTTACAAATAGATTTCAGTATTACCTGCACAACTTGGCACCCATTTAGATCTCAATCCTTTTGTCGGTGAAGTCCATAATCAAGCATATTTTTAGTATTGAACTTGGCAAACATTTTTTACATTTTTGTTTTTGGTGGGATATAAAATATACTCATTCATCTAAGCCGATAAACCGCAGGCCGGGATCGGGCAGTAACTACTGTATCAGCGAGAAGACTCCCGTTGAAACCACAGCTCCGAAGGTAATAAGCAGGATAAAAAGAAGGCTTAATATCCACTAAGAAAAAAAAACCCTGTAACAAAATATTCACAGTTTATAACCAATTGCTTTAATAAAAAACGCCTACTCCTTTCCTGAGGAGGCGTGATTGTATTTATGTAAAAAAAATGTGATGATGATGTGGTCCGACCGATTTCGGTCACGGCGACCGCTTCGAGAGTTTTAGACTCGCTCGTGTGCTCGCATGTGGCTTGTGTAGCCTATCTTATTTGTGAAGGTCCTCGCACATTGCGGGCATGTGAGCACACCATTAACATAATTATATTGAGTTAGCGCAGGTGGTCGGGCTTTTAACTCATCGCGCTTGGTGTCGAGTTCGGCGCGCCGGTGGAGCTCAAACTCACGGACTTTGGTTTTAACCAAAGCCCTCCACTCGGGTCTTAGGGCGGCATGCTTTTCCCACTGGGAAGACTCTATGCCACATCTCTTCATGTGTCGCTTCAGCACATCTTTATACCTGAGGAGTTGTCCTCCATGCTTGCGCTTGCCCTCCTCAAGTTCTGAGTAGAAGATGTGCTTTGCGACCCTCTGCTCTGCCATCCTTGACACGTGTCCGCACCACCGAAGCTGTCGCCGCATGAGGTAAGCCTCAATGCCCCCAACATTGGCTCGTCGCAGCACCTCGGTATTCCGCACGCGATCAGACCATCTGACGTTCATAATCTTACGCAGACATCTTAGGTGGAATCGGTCTAGCATGCGGATGTGACGACGGTACACAGTCCAAGTTTCCGCAGCATACAGGATGTTAGGCAGAACGACCGCCATGTATACTGAGATCTTCGTACTTAGCTTTATGTCGTGTGAGCAGAAGACCTTGGTATCCAGCTTGCCGAATGCTGCAGCTGCAGCTCCGATCCTGCTGTTGATCTCTGCATCAAGGTTGCACCCGGATGTTAGAGTACTCCCCAGGTAGCGAAACTTATCGACCTGTTTCAGCTCGTCCTCGCCAAGTTTGATTTTCAGCGCCTCGTGACCGTCAATGTCTAAAGACATCACCTCCGTCTTTTTGACGCTGATTTTTAGGCCGAATTTACGGCAAGATTTGTCTAAATCGGACATGAGCTGTTGCAGGCTGTCTGGGGATTCTGTCACGAAGCATAGGCCATCTGCGTAGATGATCTCAGTAACCATCGCGTGTGAGAGTTTTGTGCGGGCTTTTAGCCTCGCCAAATTAAACACGCTGCCATCGGTGCGAAAACGGATGCGGATACCTTTTGGAGAAGCCCGCAAGACCTCCCGGACTACGACTGCAAAATACAGCGCGAACAATGTAGGCGCGAGAACGCAGCCTTGTTTGACCCCACAGGTCACGGGGAAAAACTCTGATTGTTCGTCGTCGACAGCGACGCAGCACTGCATGCCATCGTGGAGGAGTCTGAGAAGTCTCACAAACCTCTCCGTGCACCCTATCTTCTTCAGCACCATCCAGAGGGCTTCTCTAGGCACGCTGTCAAAAGCCTTCTCAAGGTCAACAAAGCACAGATACATGTGACGGCCCTGCTCTCTGCTTTTCTCTTGCAGTTGACGCACTGAGAAGATAGCCTCAGCTGTGCCTCGGTCAGGTCGGAAGCCAAACTGGGTTTCAGGCAACAATGTTTCTGATAGTCTCATCAGGCGGTTTAGGAGTACTCTGGCAAAGACTTTTCCAGGGACTGATAAAAGCGAAATACCGCGATAGGAACCACAATCAGAGCGGTCACCCTTGTTCTTATATAGAGCCCTTATGCGCGAAACTGTAAAGGTTGATGGGACCTGTTCTTTATTCCACATAAGATTAAAAAGCTTCCATATTTCCAAATGTAGCTCCTCACCGCCGTACTTAAGCAGTTCTCCTGATATAAAATCAACGCCAACCGCGCGCTTGTTCTGCTGTTGTTTTATTGCGAGGACAATCTCGCCTTGTGACAACGGCTCATCCAGCTCGCTAGATACGGGGAGTTGAGGGATCGAGTTTATGTGTTCCAGATCTGCAGACCGGTCCACATTTAGCAGAGAGTTGAAATATTCCGCCCAACGTTTGAGTATTTCTTCCTTGCTTTTGAGAAGGCCATTGCCACTAGCAGGTTTAAGCGGCACTTTTGCAAGTGAAGTCTTACCAATCAACTTTCGAACCTCAGCGTAGAATTCCCCTAGCTGGTTATTGTCCGCGAGCCATTGCATTTGACGAGCTTTGTCCTGCCACCACTTGTTCTTTGTTTCCCGAGTTAGTCTGCGCAGCTCCAGGTCACTCTCTCTGATCTCCGCAATACCACGTGGGCTCGTTCTATGCTGCCTGAGGAGACGCCGGTGTTTGTCAATTGCCTCCCTCAGAACTCCATCATTCTCATCGAACCAGTCCTCATTCTTACGGACTTTTAGACCCAAAGTATTCAAGGCGGTGTCTAATATGTGAGAAGATAGAGTCCCCCAGTCAGCATCAACATCACCGACCTCCGTGTCGGTGTGCGGCAGCACGGTTGCCAACGCTTCGACGTATTTTACCCTCGTCCCGAGATGCTTTAGCCCATCCAAGTTTAGACTTGGCGGCTTTGACTTGGCAGCCCTACAAGGACGACGGAGGCGAAGACGCAGTTTAGTGACTACAAGCCGATGATCCGTCCAACAGTGTGCTCCACGCATGACGCGGGTGATTTGGACTTGGGAAACATCTGTTTGCCTCACTATAGCGTAGTCTATGAGATGCCAGTGTTTGGATCTTGGGTGCATCCACGTATTTTTGTGCTTGGCGGGAAGTCTGAACATAGTGTTCGTGATCGCCAGGTCGAGTTGTGCACAAAGATTGAGTAGCAAGTGTCCGTTTTCGTTCATGTTGCCTACTCCGTGTCTGCCCAGGACCTTAGGCCAGGCTGCAAAATCCTGACCTACTCTGGCATTAAAGTCCCCTAGTAAGAGGATCTGTTCCCTAGGACGTACGTGTTCAATACAGTGAGTCAACTCCTCGTAAAATTGTTCCTTAATGTCATCAGATTTGTCTAGCGTAGGTGCATAGACACTAATGACATTAAGGTGGTTATTGTTGTCGAGTTGCAGGCGCAAAGTTGTAATTCGGTCTGAGATGTGCACCGGGAACTCTTGCAGCTGATTAACAAGCCGATTCCTGATCGCAAAACCCACGCCTGACCGTCGCGCTTCGGATGCTGCGAGTCCTTTCCAGAAGAAAGTGTATCCGCCACCGTGCTCCACCAGCTCTCCTTCGTCAGCGAGATGTGTTTCGCTGATAGCAGCCACATCTACGTCATAGCGCGAGAGCTCACGAGCTACAATGGCGGTCTTTCGCTCAGGACAGATGTTCTCTTTGCGGTCAAGGAGTGTTCTTACATTCCATGCGCCAAAGGTCAAATCCAGTTTTATGGGTGTTTTAGTCGTATTTATTTTATTCTTATTGTGACTTCGACCGCGAAATTAAGGATGCGGAGGCAGCCGCGGTTACTACCATCCTTATAGGCTGGGGTGAGCAATTTTTAGGGCACCTTTTCTAGCCCCCTCCAAGGCTGAGCAAGGAGAGCAGTGCTACCCTAAATAGGGCTGCTCTGTCACCCCGGGTGCTGCCGAACCCACTCTGTCCCCCCAGTTCAGAGCGGAAGCGACCACGGTGATCTGAGACCACCCCCGGAGCCGCCTATGTGCAGGCCTCAGACAAAGCCCAGTCTGCATCAAACCGAACCTCTCTACTTCAGCCCATCGCCACAGGACTTTACGTCCTCGGAGTCCAATTTGTGAAGCAGTCATCTGCGCAGGAACATTTTAAGTGCATAAGCGGTCGCGCAGTCGCAGATGCCCTCTCTCGTCCTCATCCCCCGTAGCCCAGTGGAACGGAAACCGCTACGACTGGCGGAGGGTTCGGATGCAGTCTCTAGCCGGCAGTCACTTCTGACCTCAACTGCCGCCCTAGGCCATCAACATTGCCTTGCTAACTCGGCGGGTCCGCCAGGACTCGGTGCTTATCAGCATGAGCTGCCTTCCCCGCCGAGTTAGTCTTGTGCACATGCGGGAGGTATCCGCGTAGAAACCTGTCTGCCGAAGCCTACCAGGCCCCTCACCGGGTTTAGCCCACGAGCCGACGTGGTGTACCGGGGTGTGGCCGTCGTGTGCACAACGACTACTTGGAGCCACCGGTGAGAGTTTGTAGAATGCCTACCAGTACGATTTGCCTACCCTACGGGTCGGCTGCAAACCCTGGAGCACCCTACTACACCCCCCAAAAAAAATGTATGTTTAATCTTAAGTTAACAAATTGATGTTTGTTTCGTAACTACTCGATTCCCAACGGTCTGCCTGCCATACTCCGTAACTAATAACGTGACGTCAATGGTGACAAGTACGACATAGGAGGGCATAGGTGATGTACAAGTACATTAACTGCTAGTCGTTCCAGCCGAAAACATCCCTTATAGATAGTGCCATTCACAAAGACGTGTGACTTTGTCAAAATTAGACATTGATGACATTGCAATAAGAACCACGGCACGCGTCATCATGAATCTATGTAAACACGCCCTTTCTTCCCTCGCCAAAATCAAAATCAATCAAAATCAAAATGTTTATTCTGTAAAGCCGCGTTTTCAGTGTGTTTTCAGTACTTTTGAGCGACTAAATGTTCGCTCTTTTGCTTGTCTTGTAAACCAGACCAGTTGGCTCTGATGTCCAGATTAGTCGAATTGACTAAAACGCACTCTAGTGCGGATCCTCTGCTCTACTACAACAGTACACATTTTCGTACTGAAGTACAACGCCCGCGGGCGGGAGCGAAACTAAAACAGTTCCGCAGACCACCACTAGATGGCTCTGGCTACTGCTTCGACAACCTGCTATTAGATATATAAAACGCGCTCTAGTGCGAATCCTCTACCCATGGCCTACCAACCCCTACAAGCTATATTTAATACTAAAAAACAGCAATAGATGGCACTACCATTAACATTTGTAAATTATAAAATGTGAATAAGTCGAATTAAGTACAAATATTGAGATTAAAATAAAGACAAACATATTTTATAAACACAACTTCACATCAACCTTAATTCAACTCCTTAATTTGAAGATAAAAAACACCATAAATAATCAAGTGAGAATACGAAAGTATAGGCTAGGCTACATAATATTTTAGACAATCGCGGTCATTACTAATATTATGAGTTGAAATCGGGTTTTGTTCCGCGTACCTTGGTTTCAAGGTACGCGGAACAAAACCCGATTTCAACTCATAATATAGGCTACATGTAGCTACATTTCAGCTATGAGGCTTTTGTAGTGTTTTGCAATTGTGACGCTAGATGGCGAATAACCGGAATGCACTCGAAACTATGTGAGAGAAACTATTTGAGTTTTTTGTCAGTGTTGCCAGTCACCCCGCATTTCCGCTTTTTCTTCCCATTTTGGCAATCTAATCCGCAATCCGTTTTAAACTAACGCGGACCATTTTTTAATTTTATGACAAAAAAAACAATTAAAACGTTTACAGTAACTTGTGGTGAAAAGTGCTAATTTCTAAACGAGGAACGCACGAAATGAGCAATAGCTTGCGAACCACTCAGAAAAGGCAGAAAGAAACTTTTACTCAGAAAACAAATTACAGCTTAGGCGATCGGTGAAAACGCACTAGCACTCTCAACATTTTATTCCACGTATTTCAGTTTTTCACTTAAATGCGTAAATGTTATTTTATCCCAATATCCGTATTTTCTTTTTCTCTTATCCCGCCCACGTTTTTAAAACGCACCTTCCGATTTTTGTGTTTCGGGATCTGGCAACACGGTTCGGCCGGTTTTTTTTGGTAGTTTGTTCGCAATGTTCCGTCAATACCACAAGGTCAATACTTTTACTGATAGACCGGGAGATGGTGACACAAAATATTAGGTCATTTGTGCCAGTATCTTATGACGGTTCTTCAGGGGTCTAATTACGTAATGACAAAAAGGAAAATGATGGCCATAGCGCTGGTACCGGCGGCCCAATCGCGTGGGCGTTATAGTAGAGGAGCCCAAGAGGGGATTTCGGGATTTACTCAAGCGCGTCAGATTAACATACAGGGGATGCCTTGTACCCGGCTAAGTACCTCTACCAAATATGAGCTCCGTATATTATATGGCCGCCCGACAAGGATACGGGATCAGATTAGTAAAAAAAAACTATAAGGGTTCCTATTTGACTACGGAACCCTAAAAATTGATCATCAGAAATTCTCTAGCGCGTCAGATTAAGGTATGTTGAGTTAATTACAAGCCAAAATGTTTATATTCCACTAATCTGACAATTTGAGAGTGACGTTAAGAAGGAGGAGGGCTACATTTTTTTAGGTAGAATTGCATCCAAACAAACAGAATATAATGATGCCATGCTGTAAAAAATGGTTTTTCGTATTTTACAGTCGTGTTTTTGAAACTCGTCGAATAAATAAGTTTTTCAAGTTTGGCAGCACTTTCCCCCCTACTAGAAGTATGGTATAATAACGGTCATATTTTATGAAATATTTTCCAAAAATCCAAATGCAATACTGGTACAAGTCGTATTGCAAAAAAAATACTCCTTTGCGGCGGTATGGTGGTCATTTGGAACCGTCAGAAAAGGACCCCTGAAGAACCGCCATACTGGTACAAATGACCTAATATTTTGTATCACCATCTCCCGGTCTATGACGTACATAACCTCGATTAATTAGCGCCATCTACCAACCCTGTGATGTCCTAGTCAAGCAGATTGGGACAATAAGCGACAACCGTATCCTTAATGTCTCACTAGATGGCAATACGTATCGCGTTCTCACTGCTGTCATCTATTGGAAATCGAAGGAAAGAAAAACAGCCAGTATTAGGGTGATATACGTTTCATACTGAGGTACAGTGCCTCTCGCGGGCGGGCGCGAAACTAAAACAGTTCCGCAGACCACCACTAGATGGCTCTGGCTACTGCTTCGACAATCTGCTTTATAATGTAAGATAAATCAATTATAATTTATCTATCTATCTAATACCTTTAAACGAGCAATTCTTGTATATATGTATATATATATATATATATAATCAGGATCTCGGAAACGGCTCCAACGATTTCGATGAAATTTGGTATGTGGGGGTTTTCGGGGATGAAAAACTGATCTAGCTATGTTTCATTTTCAGAAAATCGCTTTTACTTGTGTTTTCCGGCTATTTTTGTTTGCATTAGAATATAAAGCTAAATTTCGCCGACTTCGAGCAGATCATAATGGCACATTAGAAATCGGGTGGTCGCGGATTCAGCCGACCTCGGTTCGATACCACGTTTTTTTTTCAAGATTTTTAGTTTTTTTTTTAAGTTTATTTTTTATGAGAAAACGTCAAGTTTTTTCTTTTGTGAGAAAAAGTTACTTTTTTGTGAGAAAAAGTTACTTTTTTGTGGGAAAAAGTTGCTTTTTTGTTAGAAAAAGTATTATAGGGAACGTGCAGTAACTATAGGCGGCAGCACTAATGCGACAGAAGAGACACTATGCGGACAGTAAAACAAACTTATCAAGGTAAAACATTCAAATTGATGGCACCCTTATGGCACCAGTTGGCAGCACCGTCTATGTGCACGTTCCCTATTGGGAGCATAGAACAGGAAAAGCCGGTTGTCTGTAAAGTCGGTTTACGGACGATAGTTTAACGTGACTCACCCCCCCTCCTCCGGTGTTTTTGTCAAATATCTTGAAAACGGTGCATCCTACGGCAAAATCAATGAAATTTTCATCCCCCCTTTAACACCCCCGCGCTCCTTCCCCCGCATCCCCTCCCCCCCCTCTCACCCCCCCCCACCCCTCCGGTGTATATAATCCGGATCTCGGAAACGGTTCCAACGATTTCGATGAAATTTGGTATTTGGGGGTTTTCGGGGATGAAAAATTGATCTAGCTTGGTCTTATCTCTGGGAAAACGCTTGGTACCGAGTTTCTGCCCGAGCAGAGCTCGGTCGCCCAGGTACTTATTATTATTACTGACGATGTATTATAACGGAAACAAATGATTATTAATTATTATTTGCATTTATTAAAAATATACTTGTATTAATTAATTAAATTATAAATAGACATATTTCATTATTTAAATTCAACAAATATTTGCACGCTTGCATGCAGGCTGAATACACTGTACCACTTTCTTGTAACACCTTAATAACTGTATTCTAGCAAATAAACTTATTTGATTTGATTTGATTTGATTTGATTTTAGAGATAAAACACACTGTAATGTAACAACTTCAAGCTGGGAGCAGCAGAGACTGCCGAAATATAAAAGACGAACGGATAGGGTAACTCAAGTAAAAAAAACACTTAAACCAAAAAAAAAATCAATTATTTGCAAAATTAGATTTTTAGCTGCTTTATCTTCTTTCTATAGGTATAATAAAACCGGCTAAGAGCGTGACACGCCAAGGATAGGGTTCCGCAACTTCCGCAGCCGTTATGAATAAAATCTATGCATACATATACTTGTTTTTTTTAGAATTAGAAATAAGGCATAATGTCGTGAAGCGACAATCAAAAGATAAGACACCTAACCTAAATTCTTAAAATATGTCGTGAAACGACAATTTTAATAGAAATAAACCTAACCTAAGCTATGATATGTAAAATAAAATATATAAATTAAAAAATTATTTACAATAAGTTTTAAAAAAAATATTTACAGACGAAAATGAAAGATGTGGAGTGGTGTTCTGAAGTAGGTGTTGGAGTAAATGTGTGGGTGGTAGTAGAGGTAGTAGATAGGTTTCTCATAAAGAATTACAAAATTCACTTGCATGAGAATGGTTACAAGTTAAAAACTAATTCTAAGCATACAGTGTTTAGAAAATTGTTATTTATAACTAATGACACTTAACAAACACTACACACACTAAACAGTATGTTATGTTATTACTAACCTAGTGGGCAGAATTTAATCACAATAGTTATTTTATTGTACAGATGCTCGGAACATTATTTATATGTATGTATTTAAATTAAAACTCATTGTTGTACATAAAAAGAAACATGACATTAATTGTTATTGTAAACAGATGTGCAAAGACGAAAAGCTATCCCTTAAAGAGATCTCTTATCCCTGCGTTACTAACTGCAGATAAACACAGCGATGCAAGAAATTAAATAAGATGGTGCGCTAGGATGGATGCGGCATATTCAGGTGTGCTCATGTGTATAAGTTGGATTTTGCACTTTATTAAGGACATGGGATTATCTATCTAATACCTTTAAACGAGCAATTCTTGTATATATATATATATATATATATAATCAGGATCTCGGAAACGGCTCCAACGATTTCGATGAAATTTGGTATGTGGGGGTTTTCGGGGATGAAAAACTGATCTAGCTTTGTTTCATTTTCAGAAAATCGCTTTTACTCGTGTTTTCCGGCTATTTTTGTTTGCATTAGAATATAAAGCTAAATTTCGCCCACTTCGAGCAGATCATAATGGCACATTAGAAATCGGGTGGTCGCGGATCCAGCCGACCTCGGTTCGAATCCACGTTATTTTTCAACATTTTTAGTTTTTTTTTTTAAGTTTATTTTTCATGAGAAAACGTCAAGTTTCTTCTTTTGTGAGAAAAAGTTACTTTTTTGTGAGAAAAAGTTACTTTTTTGTTAGAAAAAGTATTATAGGGAACGTGCAGTAACTATAGGCGGCAGCACTAATGCGACAGAAGAGACACTATGCGGACAGTAAAATAAACTTATCAAGGTAAAACATTCAAATTGATGGCACCCTTATGGCACCAGTTGGCAGCACCGTCTATGTGCACGTTCCCTATTGGGAGCACAGAACAGGAAAAGCCGGTTGTCTGTAAAGTCGGTTTACGGACGATAGTTTAACGTGACTCACCCAACCTCCGGTGTTTTTGTCAAATATCTTGAAAACGGTGCATCCTACGGCAAAATCAATGAAATTTTCATCCCCCCTTTAACACCCCCGCGCTCCTTCCCCCGCATCCCCTCCCCCCCTCTCACCCCCCCCCCCCCCACCCCTCCGGTGTATATAATCCGGATCTCGGAAACGGTTCCAACGATTTCGATGAAATTTGGTATTTGGGGGTTTTCGGGGATGAAAAATTGATCTAACTTGGTCTTATCTCTGGGAAAACGCTTGGTACCGAGTTTCTGCCCGAGCAGAGCTCGGTCGCCCAGGTATATTTTTAATTGTGTAAAGTTTTAGATATTTTTTGAAACTAGCCATAGACCTGGCATCTTTAATGTCTCTTGGTAATTTATTGTAAAGTTGGACACTTTCGTAACTAATACATTTTTCCCGTAATTGGTTCTAGGGGGTCGCGTGACTAAGTGATCAGCATTTCGTAGTTGAATTCTACGTAAGTGGGTTTTCTTTTTAAAATTTATATTTATTTAGTATCTTTCGTACCAGTATACATGTATTGTAAATATATGCCTGCGTTATACTAAGTATTTTCGTATTTCTATAAAGTATCTCTGATGGGGTTAGGTAGTTGTAATTGAATAAAACTTTAATTAATTTATTTTGTGTGTTTTTGAATTTTTTTTAGATGTATTTTCGCTGCGGCTCCCCAAATCTCTATTAGGCAGTCGATGTGTGGTTTAATTAATGAGTTATATATTAAATATCGTATTTTGAGGGGAATACATCTTACCACACCACGGAGGGCCCCAGTTAATGATGATAATTTAGATTATGCGAAGACCCGATGTCGCTGCGGAGGCTGATGAGGTGCAGGACGGCTGCTTGAGCGTGTAGGACGCTCTGAGGGGCGCGACAGCGCCTGGTGGCGGCGCCAACAGCGCCTAGGCAGGGGCGCGCAACAGGCGCTACGGGCGCGCGAGGTGCACGGTGGAAGCAGTCAGTATACGGTACAGATGGAGACAGCTGGCGGAGACTCGAACAATACGCGGAGACTTTGAGAGGACTCGCGGAGACTGAGATGACTCGCGGAGAATTGAGATGACTCGCGGAGACTTGAGATGACTCGCGGAGACTGAGATGACTCGCGGAGACTTGAGATGACTCGCGCAGACTTCAGATGACTCGCGGAGACTTGAGATAACTCGCGGAGACTTTGGAGATAGCTGACGCGAGGCTTGCAGGATCCCGGGACCACTTTGGCCCCGGGATTAGGCCTTTTCGAGTTCTTTCATATTAGAAAGCTGACGAATAACTGACTAAATTCGGCCTTTGTACTGGCTTATATAGCCATCTGACGGAGCTCCGCTCTCGAGGGCGACTCGGAAATCAGAACGCACAAAATTTTAAATTAAAAGCAAATTTATGCTCGTGGCCATGAATAAAAAATGGATTTAGAGGAAGGTTATGGAAAAACGCTCTTAAAAATAAAATAAGAGGATGTCTCCATTGCATACAACTTGATATTGCCAATATTTAAGGTATCTGCGGTCATTTTGCTCCCGTGGCGTTCACAATGGCAACGAGGGAATCCGTGTGGTTTTTAGTGGGTAGGCCCCTTGGGGAGAGCCCCACATACCTCTGTTTCCCCGAACGGAGACGATGCATAAGGTGCATTTTCCACACAAAAAAAAAAATAAAGGAGAGTCCATGGTGGCCGAGGCAGTCGACCTGCACACCGCAATGGCAGCGATGTGGGGCAACACAAGCCACTCCCAAACGGAGACACACAGCGAGCCGGAATGTGTTGTCGTCCAGAAAAGTGCCTGTATAAAATTGTATTGTTTTCCTTTCATTTAAGATGCTATGCTATGTTTATGACTATTAACTTTAATAAGCTATCTAGTGATAGGTAGGTATATCGCTTGTTGCTTGGCCGTATAAGCGAACTCGCCCACCCCTTAGGCGAGTGTTTTAACCTTTTCAACGCCAACGACACATATAGGTGTCACAAAGTATAGTCGACCAAGTAAGTGCTTTACCATTTTTTGTGACAGTTCCTACATCAGAATAAAAACAATAAGGCTGAGTGTCACACTGACTTGTGTGTGAAAATAGCCTTTGATATCTTAAGTCATACAACTGACATTGAACTTTAGGGTGGTAAAGGAGTTTCTTGGTCGACTATACAGTGTCAAAGTGATCTTGACACAATGACATAAGATTCAAAGCAGGTTTACGTTTTGTCGAAGCGTGGCGTTGAAAAAGTTAATGCAGCGTTATTTAGGAGCACGACAGAATCAGACACATTAATTTAAGGTGAATTAGATAAATACTAAATTCAAAGTCGCAGTAACGTTTTTATTTCGTTTGCAGAAAATGTTTCGTGTGAAATTTCTGAGAATGCAACAGGTGGGACGGGGTGGTTAATGCCCCGCCCACCAGTTGGAGGACGTTATTGTAGTCTTAGAATTTCGGTGAAATTTGTTCCTGTAAAACGTCGCCTTTTACACTCGCAAGAGTCGCAAGGTAAGACTAATCGGGTCTATAATGACTCCCATAAAATTTTTGTTTCGAATTTTCAAGCCCATAACGTTTTCTGTCATAATTTTTCTTCCTCATATTATCGAAGTCATAATTTTAAACAACATAAATTGGAGATACGATTTACTTAAGTCATAATTATCGTAAGGACTAAATAAGTAAAGTCATATCATATTGACCCGGCGGAAGCGGTGCGCGTGGCCGCGGGGGGAGCGGGTGGAGCTGCAGGCGTCGCTATTGATGCCGTGAACGCCGTGGACTTGCAGCTGGCAGTGCGGCGGCTGAGGGCTCACAGTGCGACCGGTCCTGATGCTATACCTCCGTTTCTCGCCAAAGATTGCGGTGCGGCACTGGAGCTTCCTTTGTTGCATCTATACAACCTTTCCCTGGAAACTGCGACTTTTCCGTCATGCTGGAAAATTTCTAGAGTCACTCC
Source organism: Archips xylosteana (assembly GCA_947563465.1). NCBI lineage: Eukaryota > Metazoa > Arthropoda > Insecta > Lepidoptera > Tortricidae > Archips > Archips xylosteana. Next base: position 168,893 of record CANOAX010000001.1, read on the forward strand.
AGTGCCTAAGGGGGGTTCAAGCCAGGATGTTACTGAGCACCGGCCTATTGCGGTCTTGTCAGTCTTCGGCAAGTTATTTGAAACGATTCTTGACCGTCGTATTAGGCAACAGATTTATTTGCAGATTGACGATAGCCAGCACGGGTTTCGTCGTGGCCGGTCCACCACCACGAACCATGTAGTTTTCGTGGACTATGTTAAAACGGTAATGGATGGACGTGGACAAGTGGATGCGGCATATTTCGATTTTAGGAAAGCTTTCGACTTGGTGGATAACGATATTTTGCTAAGAAAAATGGCAATGATAGGATTTTCACAAAACCTCACAACTTTTTTTGCCAGTTATCTGCGAAGTCGAAAGCAGTTGGTTAGCGTTGATGGTTGCGACTCTGAGCCCTACTAAACCCGCTCAGGAGTAAGTCAGGGAAGCACATGGTTCTATAATTATATTTTCACATTTAGTTTTAAGACGATAAATTTTTGCATGCTTGTAATAGCTAAGTGTGTGTACAATAACAAATTTTACTAACATCGATTTAATCCCACGCTTAATGCAAATAAATACAATTTCATTTCATTTCATTTCACGTTGGGTCCTACCCAATTTATGATCATGGTCAATGACTTGCCGAGGGTTGTCACGTCTGCTAGGTGCCTTTTGTTTGCTGATGACCTAAAGCTGTTTCTGAACGTTGCTAGTGCTGGTGGCGTTGGTGATTTGCAAAGTGATATTGACGCGGTAGCTGCCTGGAGTGAAGAAAATAGACTGCATTTTAATACTTCTAAGTGTAAAATAATTACCTTTACTAGGGCACGGCAGCCGGTGGAGTTTGCCTATAGCATAGGTGGAGTACCGATGATACGAGTTGACGAGATACGTGACTTAGGACTGACTATGGACGCGCAGCTTAATTTCCGGAAATACATAACGACAACATGTAAAAGTGCATGTAAGACGCTAGGTTTCACAATGAGAGTTGCTGTCCAATTTTCTGGTTGTGATGTGGCTAAGATGTTATATAATGCATATGTCCGCAGTAAGTTGGAATATGGGGTTATTGTATGCCATCCGCATGAGGACAAGTACGAACTGATGACTGAAAGAGTACAGCGCAGATTTGAAAGGTTCGTTTACAAGAAAACATACGGGTATTACCCATATCTTTTTCCTTCTCTTTTCGTTTCGGGAATGGTCGGCATGGAGACCCTTAAAGTCAGACGAAACCGGCTTCTAATAGCGCATTATTATGGATTGTTGCACGGAGGCGTTGACAATCCCGCCGTGCTAGAACGCGTAGGGTTGTTCGTGCCGGCGCCGCGAGCCGGCCCCGCGAGCGCGGGCTCGGGCCTTGGCGGTGCGCGGCCGGCACGGCGGTCCCGCCACCTGTTCGCTGTACATTTGACGCGCACGGTGCAAGCTCGAAACGCGCCTACAACTAGGGCTCTCTCGCTCCTAAACAATATGCTAGTTCAGGTCCCGGATGCTGATATATTTGCCGATAATTTGGGTGTGTTCATGAGAAAGGTCATTGTATTTTTATGTACCTGATTTTTTGTTTACCTGAATTATTGTATAACTTGTGCCTGAATTATTATATAACTTGTACCTGAATTTTATTTTATAAATGTTTAAGTAAGAAGCTATTTTTAAAGTTTGACATTTAATTTATTTAAAAGGACATGATATTTTATCGAGTTTTTTTTTATTGGACATAATAATTTCATTTGTATTTTGTGGCATGCATGATATGATATTGCTTTATTTTCTATTTTCTATTGTAATGTAATCTTGACATTTGTTTTAAGTTACTTATATTACTATTATTATTATTGATATTACATCTTGTCAAATGTTTAGGCTTAAGACCATTTAATTTTGTTCTCCTTTTTTTGTTAATTAATGTGTGAGTGTTTTGGTTCTGTACTGTAAGCTTGCATGTGATTAATTCAATAAATAAATAAATAAATATCATTCAGTGTCACGGAAGCATCACACTTCATAGGTAAAGTTTTTTTTTTTAATCTTTATTTTAAGGAACTATGATCAAGTAAATTTTGAACATGTCAGTTCCAATAGGCCTTAACTCGATAAAAAAAAAACTACCAACCTTACAATTAAAAATATGGCTCAAGCCAAGAGGGATACGACACGTCCCCCAAATCACACCGCCGAAGCCCCCGACACAGACCGCCAAACCCGTACACGAGTTCTCTGCTAAATAAACGTAACACAGTCTATTTACTTACTTTCTAAAAACCCGTATACAAATCTAGCAGCATGCGACAAGGGCTCCGACAGTATAGCTTGGAAAACACCAATATTTAAGAGGGTAAGGTCCCAGACTCTACAGAACGTATCCCTCTTGACTCGAGTCCTTGCACACTCCATCAATAAGTGATGCACATCCTCAACCACACCACACTCATCACAATTTGGCGACTCCGTCTTTTTCATTAAATGCGCAAACTTATTTAAAGGAACATGGCCAGACCGAAGCCTATGTGCACAAACCAGTTTTGCTCTGGAGAGTCTAGCAGAGTCAAACCAAGGCACATGAGGAGGCTCAGCCTGCATAGTTCTGTACCAAATGCCCTTTAACTGAGACCGATCATTAAAATGTTCTTTCCAAAGATCATAACATTTGCTCTTATACCGCAAGATTACCTCTGAGAACTCAGGAGTAATCACGGTCTCGGTTCCCTCAGGCTCAGATGACGCGGCTAGCCGGTCAGCCTCCTCATTGCCCATTAAGCCAATGTGTGACGGAATCCACTGTATTTTGATACGTCTGCCTGAATTTTGGAATAAAGAAATCAGTTCCAAAATTCTGTAAGCCGTAGAAAAACAATGCTTGCCCGATGTACACCGAGCTATGTGCTGAACAGCACTTTTGCTGTCGGTTAATATCACAATATCACAATAATCTAAAACATGGGCGTATGATAAAGCCTCAGCAATTGCATAAAGTTCTGCAGACATAATCGAAAGGCCGCCAAAAATTTTAAATTGTGCCTTTTCATTATTAACAGGGTCGTAAAATGCTGCCCCTGACTTATCGCCACACTTGGAACCATCAGTAAATATTTTATGTTATCTGGAATATTTTTTTTCCAACTCTAAGATTACCTCAAGACGAAGAACGTGCCCGTAGTATTCACGTTTAGCCCCACGAATACAATCTAGATTACAAAACAAAACATCACCTAGATGGAATTTTGACACCCAGGCATCTAATTTAAACATAGGCAATGGACACGACGAGGAAATATGCTCATCAGAAACCTCCACAATTACATCAGCTAGCAACGGCTTCCTCTTGCCATTCCAATAACCACTTTGGCACACATTGCCTAACTCACGAATCATGTCAACAGTAACATTATTTGAATAAGTCAAAGCTTTTAAACTAAACCTAATCGCTAGATATCGTCTTCTGACATGTAAAGGAACTATACAGAGTTCACTCTCCATGACATGAATAGGCGTTGACCTAATGAAACCTCCAATCACCCTTAAAGCCTGATTTTGAATTTTTTCAAGCTTATACACATGCGTCTTGGCACTGTTATTATACAAAAAACATGCGTAGTCCATCCTACTACAAATCAATGAAATGTATAATCTACGAAGATGTTAAGGATGAACACCCCAAGAAGAACCAGCTAAAGTTTTTAAGATACCAAGAAATCTTTGAGTTTTTTCAACAACATAACCAATATGCTTTCCCCAACGCAACGATCGATCTAGCCACATCTCTAAATACTTGGCTGAAATGTCAGAGCTCAATTGATTACCACAAATATTAAGACTGACATGCTGAACCTTATGACCCTTGCTAAATACACAGAATTTTTACTTACTAGCAGAAACATCTAGCCCTAAACTATCAAGCACATCAATCATTATAGTCAAAGAATCTTGCATACTATTAACACTATCTTGCAAAGACTTGGACCTAATATACAACACAAAATCATCCGCATATTGTGCAATATGAACTTTGTCTATCTCATGTGTAACGTATAACGTTAATTCTTTCTCTTAGAATTAATAGTTATAAATAGCTACGAAGTATTTAGATAAATATTGGAATCTAGAACTAGAAAACTTACTTAAAAGATAAAACTATTCACAAATAACTTAATATCTACTTAAAATTAAAACTTATAACTAACACCTATTTGCTAAAATACTTAATTTAAATAAAAACTATCAAAATAATCATAAGAAAAGTGTGAAAGAGATCTAAAAAATCTAGTAAATAATTGTACAAACAAACACACGGAGCGTACGCGTAGGTAATGTTTTACTATAGGTCGCGGAACCGGTCGCCGGCGCTTGTTCATCGAGTATGCATCGAATGCCCGTGCGCCGGCTACTGCCGCCATTCAGCCGAGGCCCTTTGCACGCGAAGCCTGTGTCGCTCTTAACCACAGACTTACCTCAGCGCGGAGCGATCGCTCTGACGACGCCGCGACATAATTAAAATCTTTTACTTTAAATATTTAAGTTATTTAAAAGTGAGTGCTCTTTCGTCCCAATCTTGGGTAAGTGTTGCACCTATCATTATTGATTACGTAGTTTAATGTTTCTAAGCCTACAAATCCTCGATATTTTGTAGAAATGGTAGACGTACCTTTCGCAATCGTCTCGCTTGACCTTCCTTTGTGCGCTTAGAACATTCTCGATTGTACATGCAGATCGCATATGCATTTTTGGCTAATCACACATTTCTTTTAACCACTATTACCTAATTTAATAAGGAATGTTGAAGCTGTGTCATTTTTTTCAGTTATTTAAATGGTTATAATTCTTAATTATAACAAAAGGTTCTACGCTAGTCGATTTTGCCTGTGACTTACGTTATTCTTTTGTACAAGCCTTTGTTTATGTACAAATATGTGCTTAGTTATTTATTAATTGATATTTGGAACCTTTATTTAATGTCGTAAACTATGCTTTTGGTTTTAATTCGTGTAAATGGAAATTTAATAAGCTTCAATATATATTTGGTATTCTTAAACGTAAATTTAATACAAATAACTGAAATTATTATCTAGAAATAACGTTTATGAGAAAAGGCTTTTACTTAAATAATACTGTTAAAAATCAAACGAATCATTGTGAAATAATTGCATCGAGAATCTAATGTTAACGCAAACACTATCGCTTACCTTCGGATTCGCTTGTGCACATTATCTTAATTATTAAATTAATTTTATTACTATAAAATATTGATACGCTTAGCCTTGGGTTCTCACTGTACTGCTTGCATATTTTGTACCTGGACTGCATCATCCTTCATTTCATAATTGCTTTTAATGTAATTACCTACCCCCTTGTACGCGAGTGACCATCTGCAGTCCAGGGCTAGGTTTGAGCTGGTCCTAATGAAGTCGATTGGACGCGTTCCAGGAACACCCTACCGGGTGAAGATCATCTCCGTGTCAAAACACTTTACCGGGGGAAGATCCACGCACTGAACCACCCTACCTACCGGGTGAAGAGCACCACTTCAAAACCCCCACTGGGTGAAGCTCCAACACCACCGGTACCGAGACTCGCCATCAACACACTCAGCCACTTCACCACCAAGGCCCTCCGAGTCGAGCTCCGCACCGCCGAGGGGCGTACGGTACCAGAAAGGGAACGGCCACTCTCACACTTACCAGGCATCTCGTCACAGCCCTGCCTAGAGGCAATCGAACCCTCCCTGAGTTAATCGAGATCTTAAACTTAACGAACCTTAAGAATAGTAATACTTAAACCTAGTAGAATAAATCTTAAAATTATTGAATCTTAAAATTAGTGAAACTTAAGAACTGGTAAAACTTAAAAATAATTATATTTAAAATTAACGGGTCTTAAATTAATAAACTTTGAACTTAAACTTAAATTGCTAATGTAATTACATATTTTAAAGATCTTATAATTAAATTATTATTGTAACTATCTAATCTTTTTATTTGTCCACGTACTAGGTGAATACCCACCGCACTATTTTTACGTGACAAATTCTTCGATTTGGGCTTCCTTCGGTAGTATAGTGGTAAGTATCCCCGCCTGTCACGCGGGAGACCGGGGTTCGATTCCCCGCCGGAGAGCCAAGTGAAACTTAAGAACTGGTAAAACTTAAAAATAATTATATTTAAAATTAATGGGTCTTAAATTAATAAACTTTGAACTTAAACTTAAATTGCTAATGTAATTACATATTTTAAAGATTTTATAATTAAATTATTATTGTAACTATCTAATCTTTTTATTTGTCCACGTACTAGGTGAATACCCACCGCACTATTTTTACGTGACAAATTGGCGCCCTTAACGTGTTTTTTTTATAGGTTCAGGGCTATTGGTTTGTGTGAGAGTTGGTTTTTTTCTTTCTCAAAGCATTTGTAGTGTTGGAATATGCATGCCTAGATCTAGCAAGCTGATTTTTTTTTTGCCAAATTACAAGCCTTTTACAGCAGTGAGGACGTGTTCTTACAAGCTTAAGTGAATACTTAATTTCCCTTGTCTTAAACATTTTTTTGCTTGAGCTTTTCTTAACTTAAATTTTAGTGACACTTCACCACTGCTGTCTTTTTTCTGTATTTTTTTTTACAGCATAGTGTATAAGGTTCATTATTATTACTGTGCAACATTTACCTAAATTTCGTGTAAACGAAATCACTCCTTTTGCTGAATATTAAGTACAACTAAACTAAATAAAAATTAATAATTGTAAAATACTATCTAAACAAAAATCTAAATTAAAAAAAATTTAGTCATCATGTCGCGGCAAATTAAATACTTACAATTAACAAAATCAGAGCTTATCTATGAGGTTAAAGTTCGTGCTGAGGAACCTAAGGATAGAGTTGAAGACCTAAGGCAACAAATCACAAAGCTTTCGGTACTATACCCTGCCGAGGAAATCTTAGACTCGTGTTATGAATTTAATGAAGATCTGGCTGGCATAAAAATTACCTTAGCTAAATCAGCTATTAACTTAGCTTCTCTTGCGCAAGACCCTACTCAAAAAGTCTACTCGAGCGCACGCATACTTATCTAAACCATGTGTACCATAGGCTTAATAGGATTCCACCTCCCGAGCACCCCGATAGTGTGTCTTTATTACGAGAAACTCAAGAATTTTATAATGACCAATGGTCAAAGCTTCAAAACATTTTCAAAACTCTTGGCATTACTGAATATAAGACTTCTCGTCCTACTGTGGACCCGGACCAAGTTCCTGGGGACATAAAATCTGAAAATTCAATACTTCAAAATATCAGAGTGACATGTGACCGAGGCGGCTTAAGCTCTGAAATCTCAAAAATAAAATTTGATGGTAAATCATGTGTCAGATCTTTTATCACACGTGTGGAGGAGTTCCGTCAGGCAAGGAACATCACTGACTCAAGTATGCTCGCCCATGCTGCAGAGATTATGACAGGAGATGCTTTGCATTGGTACCGCAGCGCGAGGGAAACTATCACCACCTGGACGGACCTTCTTCATTTACTTAAAGAGGATTTCGATATCGTAGACTATGATTACCGTATGTTAAATGAAATTAGAAATCGCAGTCAGGGACCATCTGAAAACATAACAATCTACTTAGCAATCATGCATGGTATGTTTAGTAGGCTTTCTAGACAGCTGAGTGAACAAGAACAGCTCGAAATTATATTACATAATATTCGACCCTGCTATTCGAACGTTCTTGCTACTTGTCCAGGTCTAAATACTATCGCGGATCTTAGAATATTGTGTAAAAACTACGAGCACATTACTGCACGCTCGGGTGATTTTAAAGAACCACCATCAATTTCAAATAATACCGTGGCTCCAGACTACGCTTATACTAGAAAAGATTTTAAGAACAACTTTAGGCCTAATTATAATGTTACGCAGCCATAAGCCGGTCCGACTCACCACAATGCTTCACATTCTAAGCCTAATCCGAATCGCCCCTCGTACGTCTCAGCAGTGTAGAAAGACGATTATTGCTTCCGCTGTCGAGTCAATACTCATACCATGAGGCAATGTCCGGCAGAACGTACTATTTTTTGCTTCCGATGCGGACTTAAAGATTTCCGTGCTCCTGATTGTCCTAACTGCAACCCTAAGAAAAATCAACAAAATTCTCCTGCTCAGCCAAAAAACTAATTAACGAAAATTGTCGCAACCAACGATTTGATGCCGCTGATTGGGCTAATTGGCTCACAACTGTAACACATTTCTTTCAAACTTACAAAGTTGCAACAATTTTCGGTTCTAAGCCCACTAATGATCCTCGCCCCTATGTTAATGTTACTATAGAAAATATCCCCGATTTTAATATTTACGGTTTGCTTGACTCTGGCTCAGCTATTACTATTCTCGGAAATAACTCTCATTTGCACTTTCTTCAATATAACTACAACTTATCCTCAAACGATGAAGTTACTGCTATAGCAGCTGGTGGTCAGCGAATGAAGTCTCTTGGTTACATCTTATTACCTATTATTTTCGAAAATACAAAACATATAATTAAAGCTTATGTTATTCCTGACATTGAAACTAACCTTATTCTCGGCATCGATTTCTGGAAACAATTTAAAATTTGTCCTAAATTATTAAATAATATTAACTACATATCCATGTCTGAATCTTGTCTTGCTCAAATTGACACCAACACATCAAACGTGCACCTACGTTGTTACGGCAATCTCAGTGATTCAGAAAAACATATTGCAGATAACATCATTAGCCAATTTAAAGAGATTTCTTTTGAAACTAAAGGTTTAGGTAGAACTTCACTTATATCGCATCGTATCGATACCGGCACTACAGACCCTATAAAGCAAAGGTATTATCGCCTATCACCTGAGAAGAAGCGCATTATAACGGAGCAAGTTGATGAAATGTTATCCTTAGGCGTAATCTCTCCTTGCGAAAGCCCTTGGTCGTCTCCTGTTTTGGTGGTTGGCAAGAAAGATGGGAAACCCCGATTCTGCCTTGACAGCCGAAAACTTAATTCAATTACTAAAAAGGATGCATATAGCCTTCCCTATGTGTCCGAAATTCTTGACAACTTAAAAAACGCTAAATACCTTACTAGCCTAGACCTGTCAAAAGCTTTTTGGCAGATACCGATTCATGAGGATGACAGGGAGAAAACCGCATTTTACGTTCCAGGCCGTGGAACATTTATGTTTAACGTCACTGCTTTTGGCCTCACCAATGCTCCTGCTACACAACAGCGACTGGTAGATTCTTTGTTTATGCCCGATCTCGAACTTAAAGCCTTCTGCTATCTCGACGATGTCATAATAGTCAGCGAAACCTTTGACGAGCATGTGTCTGTTCTTTTGCGTGTTCTACAAAAATTAAAACGAGCCAATCTTACCATTAATTTTGATAAGTGTCGTTTCTTCAGAGACTCATTAAAATATTTAGGCTACGTTGTCGATTCTCACGGACTAAGAACGGACCCAGATAAGGTGCAGGCTATCCTTAACTATCCAGTTCCATCTAATAGAAAGGAAGTGAAACGTTTTCTTGGTACGGCATCTTGGTACAGGCGTTTCATTCCAAATTTTAGTACAATAGCTGGCCCACTTAACAAGCTTACTTCAACTAAAAACAAGACAGCATCTTTTGTGTGGTCACCAGACGCTGATAAGGCTTTCCTTAATTTAAAATCTTGTCTCGTTCAGGCGCCATTATACTACGACGTTACATCCTCGAGATTTATATATTCGTTTACTAAGTAGTACTCATTTTTAATGTACTAGGCATCGCACAATATGTTTACAGCTAGAAATAGAAAATAAAAAGTAGCTAGATTGATACTCCTTCTCCCCACCCTTCACCCCGCACCACCCCCGCTCATTGCCGGTTATCGTCATTCGTTTTTTTTGTGCGGGCATCGCAACATCGAAAAGTGATTATCTTTTTCTTAATACGTTACGATCTATAGTTATTACGTGTATTGTTTTATACTTGCTATTCGCTCAGTGTGCTAAATATGGGCAAACGAAAACATAGGGATAAAGATTCCCACCTTAAAAGAAAAATAAGGCGTTTAGAAGAACGCCTACGATACTACTCGTCGGATTCAAGCGAGGGTAAGTTTATAATTTACACTTAATATGCGAGCAAACGGAAAACGACTTTAATGCCTGCGCTTAGCGCTGCTAGTTCAATAACTATAGGTACTACATTTGAAATATTACTTCGAGACATTGTTATTCAACTTTGTGTTCCGTCTTTGAATTCCTTATTGATGCGAATGTGTTTAAATGCCGTTGTCATTTTGATATCGATAAGTGATTATAACAAAATAATATGAATATGATAAACCTAATTAACAAGGTAACCATACAAATATGTCAAAATCAAATGACACAACACACTGTTTAGATATTAACGCCATAAAAACACAAAGGTTATACTTCATGATGCGGTCATGGTTGATAACTAATACCAGCATTTTTATTACCTACCTAATAAAAATGAAAAAATAATTTGTGTTTAGCGGTTGGCCTGCCTCTTAGCGCTGTGACATAATTCGATTATACTCCATGATGCGGTCATGGCTGATAGTCAAATAGCCCATATACTTCGCGCTCAATCCATGAGGCCCTAAAGGTTATACTCCGTGATGCGGTCACGGCTGATAACCGACTAGTCCATAATCGTAACGTGATTACGACCATGACTCAAAACCGTTATTTTTTATTGATGCCCTTTCCCGGTACGTTTTCAGAGAGCCACAGAAGCGAATATTCACGATATGACTCTGACAGAACACCAATCGGTAAATACGGCTATACGGCTTGGTCAGAAGACTCTGAAGATTTGGCTACAGAGCGCCCTAAATCCGCTGTGGTCGCTTCCAAAACGACTGCTGAAAAGGAATCTAGTACCGCTGAAAACCCATCTTCAGCCGCTGCCCCTGGTACTAGTGGTACCGGAATGGATATTACCTTACCCTTGCCGGACGACATACTTGCGGCGCTGGGCGACCCCAAAGGCAAGGACGAAATCTTGGGCCCTAAAATACCGGAAGAGATCGCTGAACGTTGGGGTAGAATTCTTGTGGACGGCCTGATTAAGGAGCAGAAACAAGAAATATTAGACAAGACGCTAATACCCGAAAATTTTGTTCTATTAAAAGCTCCACAGCTCAACCCAGAAATTGCTCCGGTGTTGAGCGAACCTGTCAAAAATAGGGATAAAATCCTAGAAAAATCTCAACAACACCTTGGCATAGGTATTGCTGGCCTGTCGAACCTTACGTCTCTGGTTATTAAAAGCGATGTAAACAAAATCGAGATCCTCAAGAAACTGTCCGAAATAAGTCAAATTTTCCTTGACTTGCACCACGAAAACACCATAAACAGAAGAAAACTGGTTGCCACGTGTCTGGACAAACAATTTAATAATATAGTCAAAGACGCTAAAAGAGATGTTTATCTCTTTGGAACAAATCTCGGCGATAAAATTAAGACGTCTAAGACTGCGGAAAGATCTGGCCTGCAAGTTAAGCGCAGTGACGGTAACCCGAGCACCTCCAGAAAGTTTACCCAGCGGGAAAACTGGAGGGGCCCACCCAAGAAACAAGGACAACGACCGCGCAGGCAGGGTGGGCCAAGGAACCGATACTGGAGCCAAGCGAACAGACGACCCCCACCACCTGCAGATCGCCCGTCGACTTCGAAGTCGAACACCAAGAATCCGAAGACTTAACAGAGGTAATGTCCCACGCAGGACGATTACGTTATTATTTCAATAAGTGGTGTGATTTGACTGATGACTCGGTAATTTTAGAATATGTTAAGGGTTTTGTTATACCATTTGATAAACCCGCGTTACAAATTGGTTCACCGCCAAAAAATGATAATTTTACCGCATTTGAAATCGAACAACTTAATTTTGCTATATCTAAATTGCTAGATACAGGTGCTATCATAACCTGTAACACCAACGTATCGGGACAATTTCTCTCAAAAATCTTTCTTACGCCTAAAAAAGACGGCACGTTTAGATTCATACTCAATCTAAAAAATCTTAACAAATTTATTGCTTCACAGCACTTCAAAATGGAGGATATTCGCACTGTGACTAAGTTAATGTCTAAAGATAATTTTATGGCCACTATCGACTTAAAAGACGCATACTTTTTAGTACCTATAGAAAAGAATAGTAGAAAATTTTTGAGATTTCAGTTTCAAGGACAATTATATGAGTTCCAATGCTTACCGTTTGGTTTATCCCTTGCACCAATGGTTTTTACAAAACTAATGAAACCGTTTATAGCTTTTCTGAGAAGTAAGGGTCTAGTTCTAGCTATTTATTTAGATGATATTATTTGCCTAGGCAATACGTTTAAAGATTGCCAAAAATGCACCACGGAAACTATAAGTTTATTAAAAAAATTAGGTTTTATTATAAACTACTCAAAAAGTAATCTCATTCCTAGCCAGACCCAAACCTTTCTCGGTTTCGAACTCGATTCAAGAGAAATGTGCCTGAGATTACCACATGAGAAACGTCAAAAAATCCGCGATCGCGCTATAAAAATTTGTAACCAAAGATCGATAATCATAAGAGATTTCGCAAGTTTTATTGGTTTACTATGTTCCGCCTGCCCTGCAGCTTCTTACGGGTGGGTCTATACGAAGCGTTTTGAGCGAGAAAAATTCTTAGCGCTTAAACGATCTGCGGATGATTTTGACGAATCCATGATCTTGCACCCTAGCCTAAAACCGGACTTCTCTTGGTGGATAGGTAACATTATGACAACCAAGAATCATATACGCCTGGGAAGATATGCATTAGAAATATTTTCAGACGCATCTCTTACGGGCTGGGGAGTATCATGTAACAGCGAAAGGACGGGAGGTTTTTGGAATGAAGACGAATCTAAATGTCATATCAACATATTAGAACTTAAAGCCGCATTCAATGGACTTAAATGCTTTGCTAGTCACCTTTATAGCACAGAAATACTACTGCGTATAGACAACACCACGGCAATAGCCTACATAAACAGATGCGGTGGTGTACAATTTAGCCACTTAAACGATTTAGCACGCGAAATTTGGCAGTGGTGTGAAACTAGACAAATCTTTATCTTTGCTTCGTATATTAAATCTAAACTCAACATTGAGGCCGACGAAGAGTCGAGACGAACTAATATCGACACCGAATGGAGCCTGGCTCCGTCGGCTTTTAACACGATCGTTCGTACCTTCGGTTGCCTGGAAATTGACTTATTCGCGACTAGAATTAACTGTAAATGTCCAAAATACGTGTCCTGGAAACGCGATCCTGAAGCTTTCAATATTGACGCTTTCACAGTAGACTGGGGTACTTATCTGTTCTATGCGTTTCCTCCCTTCTCACTTATTTTAAAGTGTTTACGCAAAATCATTAACGACCAAGCAATAGGAGTCGTGGTAGTCCCTTACTGGCCAAGCCAACCATGGTATCCACTATTTGTAAAGCTGTCACAATACCAGCCAATCTTCTTCGGACCTGATCATGAATTGCTTCTATCTCCTTTCAGAAGCAGCCATCCACTTTGGAGAAAGCTTACCCTGGTGTCGTCTCTGTTATCTGGGAAAGTTATTCAAAACAATCGTTAAGCCCAGACATAATTGAAATACTAATAGCATCATTAGCAGAATCATCCCTAAAACAATATAATTGTGCATATAAAAAATGGTGGAAATTTTGTGAGGAAACAAAACATGATTTGTATAAGATTGATATTCCTGTAATACTAAAGTTTTTTACTGATCAATTTAAAGACGGAGCTAGCTACTCCTCCCTGAATACTCTGCGATCAGCGTTGACTCTGATACTGGGTAAACGATTTAGCGAAGATGAGCGTGTTGCTCGCTTCCTAAAAGGGGTATTTAGGATAAAACCCAATTTGCCTAAATATCAAAATACGTGGGACCCAAACTTGGTACTAGATAATTTATCCAAGTGGTACCCTAACGAAGATTTGCCATTGGACAAACTTACAAAAAAATTGGTGGCTCTGCTCGCGTTGTCGACTGCACAACGTGTGCAGACGCTATCACTCATTCGATTATCTAGTATCACCGTCAATGATTCAAATATAGAAATAACTATTAATGATATCACTAAAACTTCCGCCCCGGGACGCACTATGCCGCGTTTGATTATACCTTTTTTCATACATAAAAAACAAATATGCCCCGGAAAGACATTATCCGCCTACCTAGAAATGACCAAAAGTTTTAGAAGTCTCCCACAGTCAGACAAACTCATACTAACTATTAAAAAGCCTGTGCATAATGCCAGCCCCGCGACAATCGCACGCTGGATTAAGCAGGTATTAGCAGATAGTGGAATAAATACCAACGTATTCTCCGCTCACAGCACTCGCCACGCGTCGACATCGGCAGCTAATAGAAAAGGCGTCTCAGTAGACCTCATAAAAAAGACCGCGGGATGGACCGGAAATTCACTAGTTTTCGCAAAATATTATAATCGACCGTTGACAAGAGTAGAGGATAGTGTCTTTGCCGAAGCAACCTATGATGACGACCAAACTTAATTATGTTAATTAATACTTAATTATGTACTTAGCTTATAAGCTTGTAAAAATTACGATAGCGAGCAAAGTAATAAATGACTGATTCTTGAGTCTTACTTTGTTCTTTGCACCTATTTCAACAATACTCTAAACATCTACTTAGTAAACGAATATATAAATCTCGAGGATGTAACGTCGTAGTATAATTAATGGTTAAACGAACTTACCTTAAGTGAAGTTTGGCCATAATTATACAAGACGTTACATCCGAAGAGATTTATAACCCACCCAAACCCACGTGATTACACTTATTGAAACCCCAGCACGTATGAAATAGGTGCTCGGCTCTGAAAATAATGACGATAACCGGCAATGAGCGGGGGTGGTGCGGGGTGAAGGGTGGGGAGAAGGAGTATCAATCTAGCTACTTTTTATTTTCTATTTCTAGCTGTAAACATATTGTGCGATGCCTAGTACATTAAAAATGAGTACTACTTAGTAAACGAATATATAAATCTCTTCGGATGTAACGTCTTGTATAATTATGGCCAAACTTCACTTAAGGTAAGTTCGTTTAACCATTAAGTCTTAGCGTGCCCTAACTTTGATTTGCCATTTGATGTTCACACGGACGCCAGTAACTATGGGGTCGGAGCGATGCTCTCCCAAGTTGTTGATGGTGTTGAACATCCAGTGGCATTCATGAGCAAATCACTGTCTGGTCCTGAGCGAAATTATAGCGTCACGGAAAGGGAAGCCCTTGCTGTATTGACTGCGTTGGAGCACTGGAGATGCTATCTTGAAAACGGCCGCCCCTTCACCGTTTATACAGATCACTCAGCACTTAAGTGGTTTCTCTCGCTGACTAATCCCACTGGTCGCTTAGCCAGATGGGGCGTTAGGTTATCTGCCTTTGACTTCTCCATAAAACACCGCAGGGGAAAGGACAACGTCATACCTGACAGCCTTTCGAGGTGCGTTCCAGTGGCAGACTTGACGTTTAGTAGCCCTACAACCACATCTGATTCCTGGTATCTTAATATATTTAATGGCTGCCTTAGTTCACCTACTAGTTTTCCTAATTATCTCATTAAAAACAATAAACTTTACAGACGCATGAATAACAAAAACGTTCTTACATCAGAGTTTAGTTGGAAGGAAGTGGTTTGTGCTGAGGACCGAGCACAAGTACTCGCTAAATGTCATAGTGAGCCAACGTCAGGACATTTTGGTATTTTTAAGACATACAAACGCCTGTCTCTTTCCTATTTCTGGCCCAAAATGTACGCTGACGTTGTCAAACATGTCTCTGCTTGTGAGGTTTGCCTAGCCTATAAACACGTTACGCATCGCGTCTTAGGAACGATGGGTAGACCTAAGGACTGCTGTAGGCCTTTTCAGATGTTGTCTATAGATCTGGTTGGACCCTTGCCTAAAACTAGGAAACAGCATTGTTATATATTCGTTGTGACGTGTTGCTTTTCAAAATATTGCCTTATATTTCCTTTACGACGCGCTACTGCTCAAGCTGTCTCTCAAATCATCGAAGATGATGTATTTTTGGTACACGGCATTCCACAAACCATAGTGTTAGATAACGGAACTCAGTTCAATAGCAACGAAATGCTTAACGTTTTCAAAAAATACAAAGTGCCTAACGTTCACTTCACGCCAAAATATAGCCCACAAATAAACACTGTCGAACGCTATAATAAATCTATCGTTACAGCCATTTCAACGTTTGTAAACGACGATCAGAGAACTTGGGATGTGAACTTGTCAAAAATTCGGTTCGCTATGAATAACTCCGTAAATGAAGTCACTGGGTATACCCCTGCATTCTTGGTCCATGGCCGTGAACTTGTCACGTGCGGGTCTCATTATATAGATAATGATACCCCAGACGAGATAGTTTTCTTGCCTCGCGATAGTTATGCCGAAAATCTGGGATACTTGTCTGGCGTCTTTGATAATGTCCAAGCGGCTCTTTGGAAAAGTCATAAGAAAAACTCACAGCGCTATAACACCAGGCGGAAGGAGATTGACTTTAACGTAGGAGATATAATTTGGAAACGTTGTTATTTACAAAGCAACAAAGACGCCTATTTCAGCAAAAAGTTAGCGCCAAAGTACCAAAAATGCCGTATCAAGATTAAACGCTCACCTTTAGTGTACATAGTTGAGGACATGGCTGGTCGTGATTTAGGAGCTTGGCACGTTAAAGATTTTAAGCTTTGTAACAGTGCTAATATCTCATGAGGTTTTAACATTTTTTTTTTTCATTTTTTTTTGTGTGTTTTGGGATGGTCGTCACCGGTGAATCGGTTACGATTATATAATATCCTGAGCATTGTTTTTCTAGTTCTAGCCAATTTACACTTACAAAGTATATTAAGCCTACACCTGAGCTTCTGGACTCCTTTTAAGGAAGCTCAAATCGAAGCGGGTGGTGACTTCGCTAGGTAATAAGTATGTAAAGCCTTCACCTGAGTTTCTTAAACCCTTGAAAAAGAAGCTCAAATCGAAGCGGGTGGTGACTTCGCTAAATAATTCCTTGAATCTCTAGTCTCTAAGAGACTAAAACTAGGACAAAAAATCTTGTTCTATGCTTACCGGCAATAATTAATGCAGCTATTTAATTTTACCATCACTCATTTGCTACTCGAGCGCCGTATTGACTGAGTAATGCGTCTCTCTTTTTAAAAGGTGTTTCTTTAGTTGCATTTCTGACTAAGAAAACTATATGACAGATTTGATCGAACGAAAGGTGAGGAATGATAGTGTAAGTAGTAAATGTAACGCACTCGAGAGTCCTAGAAGGATTTTTCTCGGGAAAAATCCTTCTTCTAGGAGACGATGTACTGTAACGTATAACGTTAATTCTTTCTCTTAGAATTAATAGTTATAAATAGCTACGAAGTATTTAGATAAATATTGGAATCTAGAACTAGAAAACTTACTTAAAAGATAAAACTATTCACAAATAACTTAATATCTACTTAAAATTAAAACTTATAACTAACACCTATTTGCTAAAATACTTAATTTAAATAAAAACTATCAAAATAATCATAAGAAAAGTGTGAAAGAGAACTAAAAAATCTAGTAAATAATTGTACAAACAAACACACGGAGCGTACGCGTAGGTAATGTTTTACTATAGGTCGCGGAACCGGTCGCCGGCGCTTGTTCATCGAGTATGCATCGAATGCCCGTGCGCCGGCTGCTGCCGCCATTCAGCCGAGGCCCTTTGCACGCGAAGCCTGTGTTGCTCTTAACCAGCGCGGAGCGATCGCTCTGACGACGCCGCGACATAATTAAAATCTTTTACTTTAAATATTTAAGTTATTTAAAAGTGAGTGCTCTTTCGTCCCAATCTTGGGTAAGTGTTGCACCTATCATTATTGATTACGTAGTTTAATGTTTCTAAGCCTACAAATCCTCGATATTTTGTAGAAATGGTAGACGTACCTTTCGCAATCGTCTCGCTTGACCTTCCTTTGTGCGCTTAGAACATTCTCGATTGTACATGCAGATCGCATATGCATTTTTGGCTAATCACGCATTTCTTTTAACCACTATTACCTAATTTAATAAGGAATGTTGAAGCTGTGTCATTTTTTTCAGTTATTTAAATGGTTATAATTCTTAATTATAACAAAAGGTTCTACGCTAGTCGATTTTGCCTGTGACTTACGTTATTCTTTTGTACAAGCCTTTGTTTATGTACAAATATGTGCTTAGTTATTTATTAATTGATATTTGGAACCTTTATTTAATGTCGTAAACTATGCTTTTGGTTTTAATTCGTGTAAATGGAAATTTAATAAGCTTCAATATATATTTGGTATTCTTAAACGTAAATTTAATACAAATAACTGAAATTATTATCTAGAAATAACGTTTATGAGAAAAGGCTTTTACTTAAATAATACTGTTAAAAATCAAACGAATCATTGTGAAATAATTGCATCGAGAAACTAATGTTAACGCAAACACTATCGCTTACCTTCGGATTCGCTTGTGCACATTATCTTAATTATTAAATTAATTTTATTACTATAAAATATTGATACGCTTAGCCTTGGGTTCTCACTGTACTGCCTGCATATTTTGTACCTGGACTGCATCATCCTTCATTTCATAATTGCTTTTAATGTAATTACCTACCCCCTTGTACGCGAGTGACCATCTGCAGTCCAGGGCTAGGTTTGAGCTGGTCCTAATGAAGTCGATTGGACGCGTTCCAGGAACACCCTACCGGGTGAAGATCATCTCCGTGTCAAAACACTTTACCGGGGGAAGATCCACGCACTGAACCACCCTACCTACCGGGTGAAGAGCACCACTTCAAAACCCCCACTGGGTGAAGCTCCAACACCACCGGTACCGAGACTCGCCATCAACACACTCAGCCACTTCACCACCAAGGCCCTCCGAGTCGAGCTCCGCACCGCCGAGGGGCGTACGGTACCAGAAAGGGAACGGCCACTCTCACACTTACCAGGCATCTCGTCACAGCCCTGCCTAGAGGCAATCGAACCCTCCCTGAGTTAATCGAGATCTTAAACTTAACGAACCTTAAGAATAGTAAAACTTAAACCTAGTAGAATAAATCTTAAAATTATTGAATCTTAAAATTAGTGAAACTTAAGAACTGGTAAAACTTAAAAATAATTATATTTAAAATTAACGGGTCTTAAATTAATAAACTTTGAACTTAAACTTAAATTGCTAATGTAATTACATATTTTAAAGATCTTATAATTAAATTATTATTGTAACTATCTAATCTTTTTATTTGTCCACGTACTAGGTGAATACCCACCGCACTATTTTTACGTGACACATGACAAATCTGATATGTAGCAATATTAAACAAAAGAGGGGAAAGTGGATCCCCTTGAGCCAAACCTCTATCAGTCCATCGAATAACAGAAGAATCAACATTATGATCTCGTAAAATGAGATGCCTCTCACTCAAGAAAGCCCATAAATATTTACAAAATTTTGCACCAACACCTAAACAATCTAAAATATTAACAACTTTTCCAACCGACACATTGTTATATGCTCCTTCAATGTCCAAAAAACATGCCAAGGTAGACATATTCTTCGAAAAGCCCGCTTGTATATAAGACACAAGGCGAGCTAAACAATCCATACAAGATTCTGAAGCCTATTGTATCACGTGAAAAAACTTCATTTTTCTCTATAAACCACTCTAAACGTTTCATCAACATCACATGAAAAATTTTGCATTCACATGAGATTAAAGAAATGGGTCTCAACTTTACGAACTGATCCTGTACATGAGTTGACTTCGGAATAGGTACGACCTGAATCATCCGCCACTGCCTAGGCACAACACCGGACGCAAAGATCAGGTTATATATCTTGAGCAAAAACAATTTAGCAACAAGAGGCAAGTTAAAAATCACTTCATACGTTATCCCATCGATACCTGGCGCAGAATTTTTCTTTTTCAAACTAATATTAAATTCTTCTAACGAAAATTCACCCTCGAGAAAAGAATTGGCCGAGCTAAACGCAGGTATTTCGGATTGCACATAGTCAGGCGTAAGAGAACACAATAACTCTATCCTGCTTTCCTTAGACGCAATAATTCTAGATCGAGAATAACCCTTCATCCATCTCATACGATTCCATATATTCGACGCAGTCGCAGTGTGATCAATACTTTGACAAAACTTCTGCCAACTGCGATATTTAATAAAAAAATAATAATAATAAATATTAGGGGACAATCTTACACAAATCGACCTAGTTCCCAAACTAAGCAAAGCTTGTACTATGGGTACTAGACGACGATAAACATACTTATATAGATAAATAAATACTTAAATACATAGAAAACATCTATAACTCAGGAACAAATATTCGTGCTCATCACACAAATAAATGCCCTTACCGGGATTTGAACCCAGGACCTCTTGCTTCGTAGGCAGGGTCACTACCAACTACGCTAAAGCGGTCGTTATTTGGCATTTCGAATAAGCCGCTGTGCCTCCGAAACCTTTTTCTGCATAAAACTCAAATTATCTGGAGTAGGATTACGCCTAAAATGACGCAACGCAAGCCGTCTCTCCGCAACAACCCTGGAGAGTAGGGGACTCCAGTAACTCTTGGGCTTAAAAATGCGCGTAGGATCTGTACAAGTTTTAGTTATAGGGACATTCTTGGTTAAAGCCTCCTTAGGGCTTCAAAAATATCATATAATGTATGAACATCATTTTGCACAAAAGAGGAATTATCCTTAAAAAAATCTCTCAAAGAGTCTCGATACCCTGGCCAGTCTGCATATTTGAAATTAAATTTTTGTATAAAATGTCGAAAATCCCTGTAATTTAAACTTAACTTTATAATAAGATGATCACTACCCAAATGCTCATTGGACACAACCTAAGTAAAATTAACAGCAATGTCTGAAGTGCAAAAGCTAACATCAGGAGAGCTTTCTCGCAGAATACCATCCACAAATTTAACCCTTGTAGGCTTCCATTATTAAGTGATACAAAACCATGCTCCAGCGCCGAATCAAACAACTGACCACCTCTTGAGTCACACTTATAAGACCAATTTGTATGATGAGCATTAAAGTCGCCCGCGACTAAGGCTTTCTCAGAAAATAAAGAGAAAATTGAATCCCAATCATATTGCGACGTCCGTACTGAAGAAGGACAATATAGAGACACAATATACTTTAAAGAGGCACAATTTAAAATTTTAACACAAAGAGCTTCAATACCAGAATTATTTACCCGTCGAGCGACCTAGGCACACACGTGTGTGCCTAAACTAACTGTCAAAATTTGCAAATTTTTGTTTCTAGTTTCGATCACCTTTTAACATAGGGTACTTAGAAAAAATTACCCAAAAATGTCTCCGATCGCGCGACGGATGAGATACGAGCTTTTACAGAATCATGGACAATAACAGCTACTCCTCCATACGAATCCAATCTATCTTTTCTGAATACATTATAAGAGCTTATACGAAGAACGCAACTATTATCTAACCATGTCTCATTAATTATCGCAATGTGAACTTTTTCTCTGTTTAAATAAAGTTCAAGCTCAGTTATCTTAGGCCTCATACTTTGACAGTTCCACTGAATTATATTCAAATAGGAATCTAAATTATATCTAGCCATTTATATTACTAAAAAAAACTTAAATAACTCAAAATCCTTAAAATACTTCTTACACATTTCCAAGCATTCTTCCACAATAAACTTACACACACACTTAAACTTATCCTGCCAACTCCCGTTTGACAGTAAAATATCCTTCACTTCCTCAATAAACCGCTCAAAACAGCTACGTTTTCTTTTTTTCCTCCTCTGATCCCGATCCTCAGTGAAAACGCTTTGGGGCTGCTCAGAAGTAGGAACTTCATCTTCAGTCACTACGGGGACTCTCTTTGGCTTCTTTCTCTTTCTGATCTCTTGATTACTTTCAATTTCCGTACTACCTTGACTTCTTGGCTTTCGAACCATAGACTGCTGACTGCTGACACGCTCCGACGCGTTTCCACTCACGAGATTGGTCAGAATGGCATCCCTATATGATTTGCCGGCTCTCTCCTTTCCAGAAATGCTAATATCTGATCCCACCTTTATTGGCCGATGCAATGATGATGGCGCACCCTGCTGATCTCTACTCTCTTGCATATATAGCCACAGAGCTTTTTTATAAGCACAGCCTTCATACGACATGATTCCTCTTATCTTTTTTTCTCTGAGAAATGCTGGACAAGATTTATTTTAAGCCATGTGAGGCCCTTTGCAATTAAGGCATTTAAAATCAGTTGTCTCACAATTGGCATGTGTTCCTCCACACTTCGGGCATATTATTTTACCTGATGGCCAAAACCTGATAAGGTGCCCAAACTTCCAACATTTTGAACATTGGGTAACCGGAGAACTATACGGGTTTACCTTAAATCGACAGCCATAGGCATACACATAGAGGGGCAAACAGGAGCCTTTGAAGCACAGACGTATAGCTTCGGACTTCACCCATCGACCATCACTACCCACACGATTCAGCCTTTTTACCGACATGATGTCTTCCGAGCTATCAATATTCTTCAAAAACTCTTCCTCATTAACATCTAAATCCACATTCTTTATAATGCCATAAATGTAATTCAATTGATTTGCCCAATACATACGTCTGTCATCATTGTTAAATTCTATCGCCGATAAAAGCTTTTCTGCCTCTTCCTTCGCGTTGAATTGTATGCGCACCTTACAAGGGCCCGAGAACTTAATTCCAAAAATGCCTTTTATACCTTTGGCTTGAAGCAACTTGGCCAAACCTATCTGCTTTGGCAGATCCGTCTTTGAAATTAGACATACTTCAAAAATCTCATCAGGAATTCTTTCGACATATAGCACTGAAGTAATAGTCGCTGTACCCCGTAAGCGCTTGGGTTTCCTTCCTACGGTAATGAAACTTGCATCAGAGGCCCAACTATCATCACTCGGGCCACCAGATCTCTTCTCTGACGGCGCGCGCACTTCTGACATGGCATCTTCATCGCACAAGGCATCCATTCAAGTCATCGGCGCCAACCCCAGCACATTCAAGCTGTCCAACGACGTCGACTTGGTTCGCTGCCCACACTCAAATATTGAAGACGACCCACTGACTACTTCACCCGGGTCACAAGACCCTATACTCGTTTCGCTCATATTTTACGCAAAACACTTCCTAAATGAAAATTTATTGAATTCATAGATAATGTTAAAGGTAATAAAACCACTTATAATAACTAATTATTGCAAGGTCTTTTTTCGCAGGCCATAATTATTTTTAGGCACAATATTACTTTGTAATAACATTCAATGTCATTGTTGTATGACATTTCATAATATTAAAGGTACTCGTAATAAGTAATCCTTTTCTGTGTTGTCATAAAAAAACCTAACATCAAAGGCTAAGGCGGGAGCTACGCTACGGTTCGCTCCCGCCTTAGCTTTCTGAACCTAACCTATCCGAGTCGCTTCTGCCCTGAAAGGTCTTGCTCGCTCGCTTCTCTCGCTCGCTGCCAGCAATAATGCCTTACAATGTTTCTGAATAATTATCAATATTCCTTTGGATGTTATAGATTTCGATGTACATATGTATATGCTTAGTGCATTTTAGGTAATGAAAAATTATGATTAAAAACAATTATTACTTCAAGATTATAAGATATATACTTTCTCTCTGCGTACCTGTTTTCTGTATTGCTTACTATTCCTGGTATACAATAAATAGTCATTGTATTTTATTGTTGTAATGTATAAATATAAATTTGGATTGTATATGCCTTACAATGGTTATGAATAATCAACGGTATTCCGTTAAATGTTATTGATATCAATATTATGACTTTTTAAAGTTATGATCAATAGGATTATGAATCATTGCAGTTAGAACTATTAAGCGATATGCTTTAAAAAAATTATGACCATCGATATTTACCTATATGAGCAAGAATATTATGGAATTTATGGACATCAATTTCTGACTTCCAAAATTCGGATAAAAAAGATTATTGGAGAAAAGGGGATCCCAAGATAAATCGTATCCATCATCATGCCTCCTCTCAGAATGAGAGGGCTTGAGATACGGTTACCTGAATCGCGGGCCAGAACTTCATACACGCCATTAAATTTCTTTACAGGTGTTTCGATTTATCACGATGTTTATCTCCACCGTAAATAAATAAATAAATAAATATTAGGGGACAATCTTACACAAATCGACCTAGTCCCAAACTAAGCAAAGCTTGTACTATGGGTACTAGACGACGATAAACATACTTATATAGATAAATAAATACTTAAATACATAGAAAACATCCATAACTCAGGAACAAATATTCGTGCTCATCACACAAATAAATGCCCTTACCGGGATTTGAACCCAGGACCTCTTGCTTCGTAGGCAGGGTCACTACCAACTAGGCTAAAGCGGTCGTTATTTGGCATTTCGAATAAGCCTCTGTGCCTCCGAAACCTTTTTCTGCATAAAACTCAAATTATCTGGAGTAGGAAATGTCCTGAAATGACGCAACGCAAGCCGTCTCTCCGCAACAACCCTGGAGAGTAGGGGACTCCAGTAACTCTTGGGCTTAAAAATGCGCTTAATGGGTTTAAAATTCCGGAAAATTTAAGAGTGCGGTTGGGTCCGAACCCGCAACCTTCTGCTAGAAAGGCCGTGTAGGTCAAACCACTAGAGCCTTTTCACCTCGGCTTTTCCTAATATAATATCCAATATACAAGAGCGAAACTATACTTGGCTCACGAGGGTAAAAATATAAAAACCGGCCAAATGCGAGTCGGACTTTGGGTACGGAACCCTTAAAAAGAACATGGTAAGTGTGAAGTTTCAAATCCGCACGCGGCCCGCATGGGAACTACAGGCCTAGCCCTTGCATTCTCAGGCCTGTACCTGTTAATGTATGTATTTATTTTATCTATAACAACCATAGGCAATGATAGTCTTTCCGAGGGAGTAGTTTAAAAAAAAACCGGCCAAGTGCGAGTTGGACTCGCGCACGAAGGGTTTCGTACAATTATCTATAAAAATCACGTTTTTTGTATGGGAGCCCCACTTAATTTTTTTTTTATTTTAATTTAATGATTCATACAATACAATACAATACAATACAATGACTCTTTATTGTACACCACAAAGAAAACAATACAGAAAATTTTTAAAGATTTATTTTTAAAGTCAATATATAATTAACTATTCTGTGAATATTTCAAGCGTCTACCTGTTGCCGTTATCAATATCGAGCAATAACAAGCAAAAAAAATCACGTTTGTTGTATGGGAGCCCCTTAAATATTTATTTTATTCCATTTTTTAGTATTTCAAATCCGCAACCGAAATACCGAATACCGAAAATAGCGGCAACCGAAATACATCATCTGTGAAAATTTCAACTCTCTAGCTATTACGGTTCCCGAGATACAGCTTAGTTACAGACGGACGGACGGACAGCGGAGCCTCAGTAATAGGGTTCTCGTTTTTAACCTTTGGGTACGGAACGCTAAAAAGCGAGATCTAAAAGAGCTTCTACTTACAGAATAAACATTTTGATTTTTGATTTTACAAGCTTTGACTAGGAAAATTAGTGTCAATCTTCTTATGATTTATTATTATTAAACACACACACACACATCGGCACTCATCGCTCGTAGAACGGCCGATGTGGCAAGAAGGTTCTCGAGTGGCGTCCACGGACCGGAAGACGCAGTGTAGGTAGGCCTCCAACAAATGCTACGACCTGGTTAAGGTTGCGGGATCGCGTTGGGTGCGGATGGCGCGGGACCGACCTGTTTTTGAAGGCGGGTCTATTTTTTTAATTTTTTTTATTTAGCATTTGAAATAAGGTAAACAATTTTGACGAGTTTTTTTTAATGAAAAACGCTTTAAAAAATAGTAACTTAGTATTACTTATGAAACCAAAAGTGTGTGACCATATTTCCTTTCAAATTGTTACATTGCCGTGACAAATTTTTCACGAGGGTATTTCAATAAAAAGACACGTCAAGATCGCTAACTTTGAATTTAAAAAAACGAAATATAGATATTATCAACCCTTAAATGCTGGTGCTAAGAAATACCAAGCACCCGCGTGTTAGACAGTAAGCGCACCGCTGTCAATCTCCAGTTTTGCAAATTTGACAGACAGGTGCATATTTGCGGCTTTTGCTAATAACTAGAACAATGGGACCAGAAGCTCGATTTTTATTTTAATTAGTAAAAGGTCTGTCCGAACCTGGACCTGTCTCTTTGTTCGCTCAACGAGGAAACAGTCGTATGGGCGCTTTGCCCAACAGTAGCGATTTGAATGATATTTTTAAATAAAATAATAATATAATAGGTTTGTTTTCCTTTTAGTTCTTACAAAGTTTTTTGTTAATTCGTGTATAAGTAATCGGATGTGTTTCTTGTATTGTTGTGTGTAAATCAACATTTTGAATAGTAAAATTACAGCAAATTACTTAGGATACTTGACGGCATATTAATGTAAATTACACTGACGAGCAAAAATAAAGGGTCGGTTACAAAAATGACGATAACTACAAAACCCGCTGTGATAGCTTCTTCGAGTAAAATGAGTTTAGTAAAAAGTTTTATCCTTAACAAGAAAAAGTTTAATTGAGAATAAAACTATTTGCTAAACTCATTTTACTCAAAGAAGCTATCACAGCGGGTTTTGTAGTTATCGTAATTTTTGTAACCTTACTTACTTACTTTCGCTGGCTCAGCGACCCGAAGTGGAGCTTGGCCTCCGAAGAATAATATAAATAATATAAATCCTCCTCTTATTTTTGTAACCGACCCTTTATTTTTGCTCGTCAGTGTAGTTATCGTTTTAGTAACTTAATGCAATTCACACTAATATATTCGGGCCATACACACCGGAGAAACAACAGTTGTCTCTCCTGTGGACATAAACGAGTTCTTTAAATGGGCCGATAGTTGGCCGCCACACGCTAATGTTGTGTTGTTGTGAATTAGACTAATAAGGGTGCCTTTCCACCAGAGATGTGCTACGCTACGTTGCTATGGATGCGTCTGATATCCACCAATCATGTGCATTGGTCCACATAGCATAGCACTGGTGGAAACGGGTTCAACTAAGCTATGATTTTTATGTGGAAAGATGCGTGCCCTGGATGCGTGCTATGGATGCGTGCTATGGATGCGTGCTATGGATGCGTGCTGCGGATGCGTGCTGCGGATGCGTGCTATGGATGCGTGCTATGGATGCGTGCTACGGATGCGTGCTATGGATGCGTGCTATGGATGCGTGCTGCGGATGCGTGCTGCGGATGCGTGCTATGGATGCGTGCTACGGATGCGTGCTATGGATGCGTGCTGCGGATGCGTGCTGCGGATGCGTGCTATGGATGCGTGCTGCGGATGCGTGCTGCCGATGCGTGCTATGGATGCGTGCTATGGATGCGTGCTACGGATGCGTGCTATGGATGCGTGCTGCGGATGCGTGCTGCGGATGCGTGCTATGGATGCGTGCTACGGATGCGTGCTATGGATGCGTGCTATGGATGCGTGCTGCGGATGCGTGCTATGGATGCGTGCTATGGATGCGTGCTGCGGATGCGTGCTATGGATGCGTGCTATGGATGCGTGCTACGGATGCGTGCTATGGCGATGCAAGCGTCTCCCCCCTCACCGCGCTGCCGCTCCGCGCGCCCCTGTCTACATCGCATAGCTCGAGCTGCGCACCTTCGCACAGCTGCCTCGCGGCTGCTCATCTACATAGCGCATCTTCATCGCACAGCTACATAGCTTAGCATTGGTGGAAACGATCACACAGTTTCGTAGCGTAAGCGTAGCTTTGGGGCCGTCCATTAATCACGTGATCTTTTATTTAGCATTTTTTGACCCCCCCTCCCCCTTGGTGATATATGGTGAGATTTAAGACTACCCCCCTTCCCCATCCAACATCACGTGTATTTTTATTACCTACAAAGAATCTTAAAATTTTTCGAATATTATCTTTAAATACAGGTATAAAGTATAATCTTATAATATTCTGAAATTAAGGACCATGATAAAAATGTCTAGACAGAAAGGTTGCAGGTTGTTTTTGATTGGCATTTTAATCAAAATTGTAATGTGTTTGACGAAAAAATAAATACACGTGATATCTTACTAAACCCCCCTCCCCCCTTGTGATATTTCGTGATTTTTGTCAAACCCCTCCCCCCCCTTTCAAGCCTCACGTGATTAATGGACGGCCCCTTTCACACCTTCGCAGCATAGCTGCATAGCACACTCTGGTGGGAAGGCACCCGAATATTGGCTACGGACCCTAAACTTTTGCCATGTCCACAGAAGAGACGCGAACAACTGAATGTGTGACCCGTTCTACTAATATTACGTGTGTGCGTATTTTGGACGTAAAATATACATGTTGCTTAAATAACACGAAGACTACTTTCACCCCGATATTCACACTAAGTATAAATAAAATTAAAAGAAAGAAAGAAAGAAAACATTGTAGTGGTAGAGCCATGTTGTCGCTAGCCGCTGCATCACTACTCTGCTCTGCTCGTCCGGGGCAGTACCACCCTCTCACAGAACACCGGCGTGTAGCAGCAGTAATCCTGCTTGCGTTTCGTACGGTCAGTGAGAGTGCCTGGGGCCCAATACCTCACCCCTTCCCTCTCCCCCTCCCTCTCCCCCTTCCCCTATTCCCTCTCTTTTAGGGCCGACAACGCACTGGCATCGTGTAAAGCGCTGCGGGTGTCTATGGACAGTGGTGTTCATTTAACATCAGGTGACCCACTAGTTCGTTTGTCTGGCCTATCTAACATAAAAAAAAGAAAAAACTTTCGTGATATCAAACTTCAAAAATAA
Source organism: Archips xylosteana (assembly GCA_947563465.1). Taxonomy (NCBI): domain Eukaryota; kingdom Metazoa; phylum Arthropoda; class Insecta; order Lepidoptera; family Tortricidae; genus Archips; species Archips xylosteana. The sequence goes on from CANOAX010000001.1 coordinate 197,858, forward strand.
CAAAGGAATAACAAAAAAAAAATGCGCTACCAAACCGTGGTCCCAAATTAGCAAAGTGCCGGTCTTGCGAACGGCGCTGATCTTCCTTTGGGACCATCACGTCATCAAAAGCGTGTTCGATAAACAATTTCCTTAAGGAAACTAATTGTAACTAAGTTATGTAACTGAACTAATAAATACATATGGCTAAATACCTACATATAATAGGGTGTACATGTAGACATACCTATAATATTAAAAATAAGGCGTGTAGTATTCGCCAACAAACTGTTTTGTACATTGGATTTTTTTGATAAATATAGGTACCTAATGTAACTGCTATTTTGATATAAATCTAATACCTTTAAACGAGCAATTCTTGTATATATGTATATATATAATCAGGATCTCGGAAACGGCTCCAACGATTTCGATGAAATTTGGTATGTGGGGGTTTTCGGGGATGAAAAACTGATCTAGCTATGTTTCATTTTCAGAAAATCGCTTTTACTCGTGTTTTCCGGCTATTTTTGTTTGCGTTAGAATATAAAGCTAAATTTCGCCCACTTCGAGCAGATCATAATGGCACATTAGAAATCGGGTGGTCGTGGATCCAGCCGACCTCGGTTCGAATCCACGTTTTTTTTCAACATTTTTAGTTTTTTTTTAAGTTTATTTTTCATGAGAAAACGTCAAGTTTCTTCTTTTGTGAGAAAAAGTTACTTTTTTGTGAGAATTAGTTACTTTTTTGTGAGAAAAAGTTACTTTTTTGTGAGAAAAAGTTACTTTTTTGTTAGAAAAAGTATTATAGGGAACGTGCAGTAACTATAGGCGGCAGCACTAATGCGACAGAAGAGACACTATGCGGACAGTAAAACAAACTTATCAAGGTAAAACATTCAAATTGATGGCACCCTTATGGCACCAGTTGGCAGCACCGTCTATGTGCACGTTCCCTATTGGGAGCACAGAACAGGAAAAGCCGGTTGTCTGTAAAGTCGGTTTACGGACGATAGTTTAACGTGACTCACCCAACCTCCGGTGTTTTTGTCAAATATCTTGCAAACGGTGCATCCTACGGCAAAATCAATGAAATTTTCATCCCCCCTTTAATACCCCCGCGCTCCCTCCCCCGCATCCCCTCCCCCCTCTCACCCCCCCCCCCCCCCCCCCTCCGGTGTATATAATCAGGATCTCGGAAACGGTTCCAACGATTTCGATGAAATTTGGTATTTGGGGGTTTTCGGGGATGAAAAATTGATCTAACTTGGTCTTATCTCTGGGAAAACGCTTGGTACCGAGTTTCTGCCCGAGCAGAGCTCGGTCGCCCAGGTACTAAAAATTAAAACGGGAAACTCGCTCAAAGAGACGCTCAATTTTGAGACAGCTATGGAATATGTAGCCAAGTTTTTATTCTTTGACAGGAAAGCCAGCACAGCACAGCCGTGACAGCCTAGTGGTTTGACACATGGCCTCTCAACCAGAGGATCGCGGGTTCAAATCCCGAGCTCGCTCTCTAAATTTTTCAATATTCATGTGTGATTACATTTGAAATTTACCACAATCAAATTTACCTTAAGGTAAAGGAAAAACATCGTAGGCAAACCTGCACACACTTGCAAAGCAAAACAAGCCAATGGGCCCGCCGGGGAACTAAAAGCCCAAACCTTCTCATGATGAGAGGAGGCCTGTGTCCAGCAGTGGGCGTAATATAGGCTGAGACAACAGGAAATAAGCCCCGCCCCGCCCCGCTCCGCCCCGGTTAACAACTAAAGTTCCAGAGCAAATACGTGAATTGACATAAAAATGTTTTGCTTATTTTAATGCGCAGATGCAATTCGAAGCCTGGTAATAAACCAAGGTCGACATTGGCCTCGGGCTGGAGGGTATATAAGCCGGCCGTCCCGTCCGGTGCGTCATTCTGCCTCCAGATTTCGTTGAAATCGGAAGTCGATTCCAATCGGGCTCCTCACTTACCTGCCGAGACGCCGATACCCGTAAGTACTTTGTTGTAACTAATATTAATTTAATTTTTCATATTTTCTTTCAGCATTTATTGTTTTTATTTCAGTTTGATTTAAATATGTACAGTCGAACCATTTGATTTCAGACCCATCGTAGAAAGTTTCCACAGTAAACTTCATAAAGTTTTTCCTTGTCAAGCAATATAAAACATAAATTAATTTAATTTTAATTATTTCGGAAATTTTATATTTCTCAAATGTTCCTTGCCACGCTACCACCATTAATTTAATATCATGTCTTTAATTTATTCTTGTCATTTCAAAAAAGTATGTGTGTATTTTTTTATCCAGTCAGCAGCAAAAGTAGAAGAGTGTTTGTTTCCGTCGCATAAAATCTAGAAATCTACACACAAATTCTACGGTAGCTCGACCACTTGTGCTGCTGACTGTACAGTGAAACGTGTAGCAAGTTCAGCGCGATGAAAATAACTCGGAACACTTCAGTGCTCATAATAAGTTCTCGTGAAAAAATATTTTAATGGTGCTTATCCACTAGAAATTTTAATGTGCTATGCAGTCATACAGTGAGGTTAATTGTGAAAGCTATTTACGCTACGAAGTTATGTGTCCGTTTCCACTAAATGCTCTGTAGCCACTCGAGGAAGACCCAGAGCACAAGTCTCTCCAAACGGGCCTTTTTTATTTAAAGTGTGGAAAAAATCCAAAAAAGCTCGGTCAAGCGTCGGTTTGAATTCAATCTCAGGATTAATTTGTCGTTAAAAATAATAATTTTATATTAAACCGCGCTGCCAAAATTCTGTTTTATCAAACGGTATTTTTATTATGCAATGTATTTAAATATGCCGTTGAAAGAACTTCAAATGCGAAAATTAAATCGTGATTATTTTTCAATAAAATCCGGGTATTTCACACGACATTGCTAAGTGTCTTAAAATCAATAAATAGATGGTGCAATGAAGTGGTAGAAAAAGTGGACCAGTGGACAAAAAAAGCTAAAAATACCTTTATGCCGTCAATTGTTATAAATACAAGAAATCCGAGCCTATCTATCAGAGGTGTTGCAAAAAAATTTAAAAATATCCAAATCATTCATAAGTACATAAAATACAAGTTTCGTAGCTTAATCACACAAACCTATAGTCAGACCTAAAAGATCAGAAAAACGAGAAAATTCTGTCAAATTACGTTGTAGAAAACTGTAGGTACGACCACTTTCTGATAAAATATGGTTGCTTAGTCATGGATGACGAACGGTACGTCAAAACTGATAATAATCAGCTACCGACAACAATTTTAAGTGGCAAAAAATAAGGAGACTAAGTATTCCTCATAAATACAAAGAAACAAAATTGTAAAAATTTCCGAAACGTAAACGATAATACCTATATGCTCCTGGGGTAAGAGAAGCGAAGGTTTCGTCGCTCCGACGAAGAGTTCGAAAGAATCCAAAATGATATGGAAATTTTGACACTTTTTCTCCTAGTAGGCTCAAAAAAGTTCGTGATTCTGAGAAGATATCACATAAAATTAATAAAATAAAATAAAATTAATTAAATTTTAGACGACCAGATGGCCTAGTGGTTAGAGAACCTGACTACCAAGCTTGAGGTCCCGGGTTCGATTCCCGTGTCGGGGCAGATATTTGTATGAAAAATACGAATGTTTGTTCTCGGGTCTTGGGATGTTTAATATGTATTTAAGTATGTATCTATCTATTTAAGTATGTTTATCCGTTGCCTAGTTAGTACCCATAACACAAGCTTTACTTAGCTTACTTTGGGACTAGGTCAATTGGTGTGAATTGTCTCGTGATATTTATTTATTTATTTATTTATTTAAAATATTCCAAATTAAAAAAAACCAAAACAGACAACAAAATAAAATTTCGCCCATATAAAAAAACATAGCTTAGTTAAACCCCTTTCCACCAGTGCTATGCTATGTGGACCGGGCCATTCATTTTTGTGAAATATAAGGCATACCTGGAGTTTTTTTCCAGTGTAAATAACTTATATAAAAAAAAAACTGAAATAACTAAATTTAATATTTCAAACAAAAAAAAAATTTGAAGAAATTTGTAACTCAGCGGAAAACGCACCAATTTCCATACAAATGGCGGGGACATGCATGCCCACTGCGTTACCTACTTTAAAGATAATAATGATTACATGTTATACGTAGTGATCATTTTAAATATAAGCTTAAATGTGCCTATTTAAATTTCAAATTAAAAACCGAGCACTTTACCGTTTTTGAAAAATAGTACATTGTTGTAAGGGCTCAAGTCAGTCAGCAATAGATGGAAGAGTTTATTACGAGTCCATCTATTGCACTTTCGGCAGAGGCTTAACACAGTGCTTTTCACGACTACTGCGACGAAATAAAGTGAATTATACAACAAATGAACGTGTAAGCAAATTAAGAATTCAAGTGAAAACGCGTATTCCCTTTAAATAAATAAATAAATATCACGGGACAATTCACACCAATTGACCTAGTCCCAAAGTAAGCTTAGCAAAGCTTGTGTTATGGGTACTAGGCAACGGATAAACAAACTCATATAGATAGATACATACTTAAATACATATTAAACACCCAAGACCCGAGAACAAACATTCGTATTTTTCATACAAATATCTGCCCCGACACGGGAATCGAACCCGGGACCTCAAGCTTCATAGTCAGGGTCTCTAACCACTAAACCATCTGGTCGTCTGGTGGTCGCCTTTGTTTGTTTACCCCCTATTAGCCGCTGGCTGCTCATCGTAGCGCACCTTAAAGTACACTATATAATTATATCGCTTTACAGAAGGCATGAGGAGCTGACAGGACATGACTGGGACGGACTGACGACTCTGACCGTGACAGAACTATATGTCAGATAATTAAAAACAGACATATTTATATGGCTGTATGGAATCTGATTCCTATGCCTATCCGTGAATATTCATCTTATTATAAAATAAAACGAATTCTCATTGGCCAATTTAATTTCATATGCAGCACAAGTCGTGATCTGATTGGTCAAATCAGTGATCAGCGGACCGATGTGATTGGTCGACTTGCTCCATGGAACAGGCCAACAATGTGATCGTTGTCCAGTTTAAATTCATAGAAGGCCTGCTCATTCAATATACAACTCTCAGATCAAATAAAAAGTAAAGATAGAGCGCGGTGAACAGCCGAGTGAGGTCGGTTTCATAAACATGTGTGCGTAGGCCGGTGTTGCCATAATAATTCTTAATACCCCGATACTACGTTGCGTGTCACGTTGATACCGTTACTACAATAAAAAACGTTGATAATCTATTACAAGAAACAAATAAATTTACGTTGCGTGTCACGTTCTCACGTTTTAAGCCGTGCTAAGAAAGAATAGAATTTAAAATGAAAAAAGAAAAGGTTGTAATAATAGGGTAACTACAACATTATAATGGCAACACTAGTGTTGACGTTTTGGGTTCTAAGCAAAATTTGGTGTAGTTCGGTTGCAAGTGTGTGCGTGCCACTGTGTAAGCACACGGATTGGTGTAGTTTGACCGGCCTCACTTCGTTGTTCGCAGCGCTATATCTTTACTTTTTATTTGATCTGAGATACAACTGTTGATTGTTTTGGGGACCGAGAACAGACCATCTTTCGCCACATTTCCGAGCAGTGGCGTGAAAAATATATTTGAAGAGCATCACGTCATCCGTAACGAAGTATCCATCTCGCCACGGCACTCTTTTATGCTACCCTTCGAATTCCAACAGCTTGTTTTCGAGAAAGTGTATTATGTATGTCGATAAAGGTGTTTTCACTTCTCATGCTCTTAAAATGTTACTTTAGTCTCTGCATATCGGGACTAAAGCTCTTTTTTGATCTCTAGGGATTAAAGTAAAATTTTTTTAATTGACTATGGAAACCCCTAAACTGCCAATCACGGTGTTTGTGAATGGAGGATTAACAGTAACTGGGTATAGACAATTTTAAAGCTTTCCACAGACCGAAGCGCGCTGCGGACGCACTGTAGCGCCCTGCGCTTCGGTCTGTGGAAGCCTTTAGGGCGTGGAAATAACCTCAAAATGACAACTGTATAAAAAATATTTAAAAAATAATAATTTCGTGAAACACATTGAATAATTACGAATATTAATCTATTTAATTATAAAATATTAAAGATGAATTCATTTTATTTTACATGTAAAGAAAGATTTCCTTTAGCTTAGGTGTTTTTTAATTTGTTTTTTTTAAAAACGCTGTCGGCAAAGCAGTTCCCTGCTCTGTCGATAAAATAGCAATCCGCACTGTCGGTAAAGCAGTGCTGGAGTGTACGGTAGATAGTACGTTTGAAAGTTAATATGGCGTGACTTCAAAATAATGCGATGTCAGTTGCATTTAATAGTAAATAGAAAGTATAATTAGATATAATTAAACAAAGAATTGGCATATAGAAAATAAACTTAAAAAGTCGTTTCTTTATTCACGGGTAAGTGTTTCAGTTAACAATATATTTTGTGTGTGAACTTAGATCAATTAGGTTAATTTATTTGCCTATTCTAATGAATGGACAATTATCATTCTTACATGCATAGTCCAATTAGTTTTAACATAGTCTTTAAGTTAGAATCTGTTGGCTAATTATGCAAGCATTTAAAGCGTCACTTTACAAAAAAATATAAAAGAAAAGAAAAGACAGCGATATTTTTTTTTGCTATTTGAATTTTGAACAGATGTCCATTGCTCGTATTGAGCATACGTTGTAAAAAAGTAATTTTGTACGTCGTTTTTTTCCTCGCATTCAAAGTGAAAAGTAGAGTGTTTAACGCGGGACTAAACTACCATAATGACAACTCGAATTATAGCCTCCCTCGCTATCGCTCGGGTGGCTAAATATCTCGTGTCATTATGGCTTGTTTTAGTCCCTTGTTGAACAATCTACTATTAATAATCTTCCCTTAGAAATTAGGAATTCTGACATGCCTGTGTATAAATATAAATTGCGTAATTTTTGTTAAGATAAGTGTTATTATAGCATTAATAATTATTTGAATCCAATAAATTAATAACTTTGCATATAATCTTGCTAAAGCAATAATGAAACAATGTATTTTTTAAGTTTGACATAGTTTATAAGTAATATTTGCGTGCTTGTTCAAGTGAAATGTACCCACTCAAAAACGCTTCTCCAACTGTATTCACCACTACATTTTTGCAAATAAATTTATTCTATTCTTTTCATTAAAAAAAATATTGGGCAACGAAAAGTAAAATGAGCCGACCAATAATATTAATATGATTGGAGGATATCAATCGCATCCATGGAAATGTAGCATAGCACATATCTGCTGGGAAAACACCAATGGATGGTGCTTGACATTACAGCTCTGTATACGTATAGTCGACCAAGAAACTCCTTGACCAACCCAAGGTTCGATGTTCAATGTGCAGCCTTAAACATCAATAGTACATTACTGCAGCGGCCGCGAAATAGGGGATTGCAGGCCGAGTAGTTATAGATGGCCGAGTGTCAACGAGGCCATCTAGAGCTACGAGGCCGGCAATCCCTGATCGTGGCCAAGGCTTGTATAGAGTTTTTCTAAAACATGCATCATCATCATCATCATCCATCATCATCACCAACATCATCATCACCATCACCCACCATCACCATCATCATCACCATCATTATCGTCATCACCACCATCATCATCGTCATCACCACCATCATCATCGTCATCATCTCATCATCATCATCACCATCACTACCACCATCATCATCATCATCACCATCATTATCGTCATCACCACCATCATCATCGTCATCACCACCATCATCATCGTCATCATCTCATCATCATCACCATCACTACCACCATCATCATCGTCATCACCACCATCATCATCATCATCATCATTATCGTCATCACCACCATCATCATCATCATCTCATCATCATCACCATCACTACCACCATCATCATCATCATCACCATCACTACCACCATCATCATCATCATCATCACCATCATCATCGTCATCACCACCATCATCATCATCATTATCATCATCATCATCAGCTCATCATCATCTCCATCACTACCACCATCATCATCATCATCATCATCATCAGCATCACCCACCATCACCTTACCTTAAATAAGCGTAGTGGCAGAATGTCATAATGAACCAAAACGCAAATATTGCTTATAGTTTTTTTTTAATGGCTAATTGCTATGATGCCATAGACCTATAAACGTCATGATAAAAAAATGTTCCAAAATTTTTTGACAGTTTTGTGACGTTTTTAGGGTTCCGCACCTCGAAAGGAAAAACGGAACTCTTATAGGATCACTTTGTTGTCCATCCGCCCGGCCGTCCGTCTGTCTGTCCTCCTCGTGTGTTTTCCTCAGGAACGCGTGAAGGTGTCAAGCTGAAACTTATATCAAATACTCAAGTCTACTGTCCCTTGGAGCTTTGAAAAAATCAAACTTCTAAGCCAACGCAATCAAAAGATACCTACAGCCATTTATGCCGGAAATTTCCGCGTATTTTCGAAACTCGCAAGGGAATCAAAACCTACAGGGTACTTCCCGTGAACTCAGAATCTTGAAATTTGGTACGAAACAAGGTCTTATAGCACAGATAAAGGAAAAATTGCGAAAAGCATATTTTTTTTTGTCTGGCTGTCTATATCACTAACCAATCTACAATGATCTCACACTGCGGACATTTTGCTTAGTAGCAGGGATCTGCTAAGACTGGACGTTCAAAGATACATATTAATTTGTACGGAACCCTCGGTGCGCGAGTCCAACTCGCACTTGGCCGGTTTTTTTTCATACCATCGGTCGGTTTATATAAACCGTATGAAAAAAATCAAGGCGAACCAAGACGGCCAGTTCCTGTGATACCAGGGCATTAAGAAAAGACACATGAAAAGGTGTAATATTGATCCCTCTCACCGGGAAGAACAGGCAAGCCGCCGCCCCGAATGGAGACGCTTTGTAAAAGACTAGGCGACTGAATACGAGGCGCAGAGGCGGTCCGATCTGGACGCGAAACGTGACGCCCGGAAGGCTCAACCACCCGCAGCCATCTTCTATCATTACGTTGATGGTGTCCTTCCTTACGTGCTGCCACTGTTCGCGGACGTTTAGGAGTAAAATTGGCTTCTATAGCCATTTAAGGGCACATGTAAGGACAAACAGCAGCAGGCAACAGTTTAGCAGTCGGTGTAGCCGAAATCGGCCAGGAGAGATATTTGAAAAAAAACGTCACAAAACTGACAACAAACTTCTGAGTAAGAAAACCACAAAATTACCTCATTTGAAAAAACTTACACTTTTATAAGTTTATAGTTAAACGCTTAAATAAAGTAATGACCCAGATACGCTGTGTTTTAGAGTCGAATTTAAAAAACTATTACTAGCTGTTTCCCGCGACTCCATCTGTGATGAATTCGCTTATCACTATCCCGCGAGACAAAATTATTCTGTATGTTAATCTAAATTATGAACTATCTGTGTGCCAAATTTCATCAGAATCCGTTGAACCGTTTTAGCGTGGAAAAGTAACAAACAGCCATCTATACAGTTTTGTGTTTCTAAGTAACTAGCTGTTGCCCGTGACTCTGTCTGCGAAAAATAGGGGTATAAAAAAATCCTACGACCTATTCTCAGACCTACCAAATACACAGAAAAAAGTTTCATAAAAATCGGTCAAGCCATTCCGGGGGAGTTCGATAATAAACACCGTAACACGAGATTTTTATATATTAGACTAGCTGTTGCCCGCGACTCCTCTGCGAAGAATAGGGGTATACAAATATCCTACGACCTATTCTCAGACTTACCGAATACAGATAAAAAAAAATCAAAAAAGTCGGTCAAGCCGTCTCGGAGGAGTTCGATAACAAACACCGTACAAAACAGTTATACTCCATTTAATTAGAATTATAAACCACAACAACATTATATTGCGGCTCGTGAACTGTAATCTCTTTACAATTTGTACTAGAGTAACAATTGACGACACGCAAATAAAGTAACATTAAAACAATTTTATTTTGCGGCTCCCAGACTATTGTACTGTACTATTTGCTAGGTAAGAAATAGTAGACGAGCCGCAATATAATGATGTTGTGGTTTTCAATTCTAAATTAAATGAAGAATAAGTAAAAAAAACCGCCCAAGTGCGAGCCGGACTCGCGCACGAAGGGTTTCGCAATTGCGGTTTACGATTTATGACGTGTTAAAAAAAAACTACTTACTAGATCTCGTTCAAACCAATTTTTGGTGGAAGTTGACATGGTAATGTACATCATATATTTTTTTTACTTTTATCATTCTCTTATTTTAAAAGTTACAGGGGGGAGGACACACATTTTACCACTTTGGAAGTGTCTCTCGCGCAAACTATTCAGTTTAAAAAAAAATGATATTAGAAACCTCAATATCATTTTTGAAGACCTATCCATAAACACCCCATACGTATGGGTTTGATGAAAAAAAAATTTTTGACTTTCAGTTCCAAGTATGTGGAACCCCCAAAATTTATTGTTTTTTTTTCCTATTTTTGTGTCAAAATCTTAATGCGGTTCACAGAACACATCTATTTACCAAGTTTCAATAGCATAGTTCTTATAGTTTCGGAGAAAAGTGGCTGTGACATACGGACGGACAGACAGACATGATGAATCCATAAGGGTTCCGTTTTTTACCATTTGGCTAAAAATCGCCGAAATGTAAGCACTAAAATCGCAAACTCATATTTAGATAACATCCAACAACATAGGGCCGCTCGCGATGCCTAGCAACCTGTCGGCTGTCACCTACGTAGCCTAGCAACGCCTAACAACGCCTAGCAACCTAAAAATCCTGTAAAGAACAAGTTGCTCGTATAACAACCCCCTTTAATTTTTAACTTTATTTTATTTTTGGTACATACCTATTTCTTATCATAGCTGCCATAGTACCTAATGCATAAGCGGTGAAAATATCAAGTGTCTATTATGGTTCAAGAGATAGAGCCCTGTGGCAGACAGACAGACGGACAGCGGAGTCTCAGTAATAGAGCCCCATTGGCATCCTTTGGGTACAGACGGACAGACAGACAGACAGGCAGATAGACAGCGGAGTCTCAGTAATAGGGCCCCATTGGCATCCTTTGGGTACAGACGGACAGACAGACAGACAGGCAGATAGACAGCGGAGTCTCAGTAATAGGGCCCCATTGGCATCCTTTGGGTACAGACGGACAGACAGACAGACAGGCAGATAGACAGCCGAGTCTCAGTAATAGGGCCCCATTGGCATCCTTTGGGTACAGACGGACAGACAGACAGACAGGCAGATAGACAGCGGAGTCTCAGTAATAGGGCCCCATTGGCATCCTTTGGGTACAGACGGACAGACAGACAGACAGGCAGATAGACAGCCGAGTCTCAGTAATAGGGCCCCATTGGCATCCTTTGGGTACAGACGGACAGACAGACAGACAGGCAGATAGACAGCGGAGTCTCAGTAATAGGGCCCCATTGGCATCCTTTGGGTACAGACGGACAGACAGACAGACAGACAGGCAGATAGACAGCGGAGTCTCAGTAATAGGGCCCCATTGGCATCCTTTGGGTACAGACGGACAGACAGACAGACAGGCAGATAGACAGCGGAGTCTCAGTAATAGGGCCCCATTGGCATCCTTTGGGTACAGACGGACAGACAGACAGACAGGCAGATAGACAGCGGAGTCTCAGTAATAGGGCCCCATTGGCATCCTTTGGGTACAGACAGACAGACAGACAGGCAGATAGACAGCCGAGTCTCAGTAATAGGGCCCCATTGGCATCCTTTGGGTATAGACGGACAGACAGACAGACAGGCAGATAGACAGCGGAGTCTCAGTAATAGGGCCCCATTGGCATCCTTTGGGTACAGACGGACAGACAGACAGACAGGCAGATAGACAGCCGAGTCTCAGTAATAGGGCCCCATTGGCATTCTTTGGGTACAGACGGACAGACAGACAGACAGGCAGATAGACAGCCGAGTCTCAGTAATAGGGCCCCATTGGCATCCTTTGGGTACAGACGGACAGACAGACAGACAGGCAGATAGACAGCGGAGTCTCAGTAATAGGGCCCCATTGGCATCCTTTGGGTACAGACGGACAGACAGACAGACAGGCAGATAGACAGCCGAGTCTCAGTAATAGGACCCCATTGGCATCCTTTGGGTACAGACGGACAGACAGACAGACAGGCAGATAGACAGCGGAGTCTCAGTAATAGGGCCCCATTGGCATCCTTTGGGTACAGACGGACAGACAGACAGACAGGCAGATAGACAGCCGAGTCTCAGTTATAGGGCCCCATTGGCATCCTTTGGGTACAGACGGACAGACAGACAGACAGGCAGATAGACAGCGGAGTCTCAGTAATAGGGCCCCATTGGCATCCTTTGGGTACAGACGGACAGACAGACAGACAGGCAGATAGACAGCCGAGTCTCAGTAATAGGGCCCCATTGGCATCCTTTGGGTACAGACGGACAGACAGACAGACAGGCAGATAGACAGCCGAGTCTCAGTAATAGGGCCCCATTGGCATCCTTTGGGTACAGACGGACAGACAGACAGACAGGCAGATAGACAGCGGAGTCTCAGTAATAGGGCCCCATTGGCATCCTTTGGGTACAGACGGACAGACAGACAGACAGGCAGATAGACAGCCGAGTCTCAGTAATAGGGCCCCATTGGCATCCTTTGGGTACAGACGGACAGACAGACAGACAGGCAGATAGACAGCGGAGTCTCAGTAATAGGGCCCCATTGGCATCCTTTGGGTACAGACGGACAGACAGACAGACAGGCAGATAGACAGGCGAGTCTCAGTAATAGGGCCCCATTGGCATCCTTTGGGTACAGACGGACAGACAGACAGACAGGCAGATAGACAGCGGAGTCTCAGTAATAGGGTCTCATTGGCATCCTTTGGGTACAGACGGACAGACAGACAGACAGGCAGATAGACAGCCGAGTCTCAGTAATAGGGCCCCATTGGCATCCTTTGGGTACAGACAGACAGACAGACAGACAGGCAGATAGACAGCCGAGTCTCAGTAATAGGGCCCCAATGGCATCCTTTGGGTACAGACGGACAGACAGACAGACAGGCAGATAGACAGCGGAGTCTCAGTAATAGGGCCCCATTGGCATCCTTTGGGTACAGACGGACAGACAGACAGACAGGTAGATAGACAGCCGAGTCTCAGTAATAGGGCCCCATTGGCATCCTTTGGGTACAGACGGACAGACAGACAGACAGGCAGATAGACAGCCGAGTCTCAGTAATAGGGCCCCATTGGCATCCTTTGGGTACAGACAGACAGACAGACAGACAGGCAGATAGACAGCCGAGTCTCAGTAATAGGACCCCATTGGCATCCTTTGGGTACAAAACCCTAAAACAATGTTTTTTTATTAACATTTACCTATTCACGCTTAATTATTTTTAACCGGCGCGCGAGCGTCGTAAATCAATATGTCGGAAACAGTGAAGTGTAGTGGATGTAACATTGTTATAGACGAAATGTTGTCTTATATACAAAATAAATTATCATCGATTAGTGAAGACACTTTAGTTCGTCTATGTACGTCGGCATTTACCGCTATCGAAATTCAAAAGTCAAAGTCGTTACTCTTTGACGGTGCTACAACGGATAAACAAAATATACAACGGCGAGGTGATGGAAAGGAGCAACGTGATATATACTACATAATTGGCGTCTTCAGAACAGAAGATCCCAGTTCAATACCTGTATTTGTGGCAAGAGAATTGGAAAAATTGCCACCAATTACTTTCGATCATCTGGACTGCACAAAATTGTTGAAGGATATGGTGCGCATGCAGAACGACTTGGCCAATATTAAGGCGAATTACGTTACCTTGGATGAGCTAGAGGACCTAAGAAAAGATGTTCATGCTATTAAAAATATCGCACCAGCGCGGTTATCGATGTGTAATGTCAACCAAAGACGGGGTGCTTGGTGCTTAGATAGCGGACCGTCGGGTATATCGCATCATAACTCGACATTAAATGATACAACAAACATCAGCAGAGAACAAACATTGTCTCATACAAGCGTAAATACAAATGAAGGTGCAACTTATTGCTCAATTGTTATGGCGGGTAGACAGTCTAACGCGGAGAACATTGTATCGACGCCGGCGACCGATGTAACGATGCAGATGAGTCATCGCGCCGAACAGATGATCGTGCCGGCGGCCGGGCCGGCGCCTAAGGGCATTTCTGTGTCGAATGTTAGCACGTTTACAAAAAACATTGAAATGGTGCAAAATGATAAAGACGATTGGCAGACCGTGCAGTACAAAAATAAGAAGTCGAACAAGCGATTTGAGGGGCAGTTTGGTACGGGAATTACGACGCAAGGAAATTTTAAAGCAGTGGAGCGCAGAATTCCCATGTTTATTACAAGAGTAGATAAAAAAGCGATAGTATCGGAAATTGCTGATCACATTAGGGTCAAAACTAATGAATCAGTATCACTGGAAAAATTAAAAATAAGAAACGAAGAGTACTACAGCGCCTATAAATTTTTTGTCGCTGAATTGACCGTACCGTTGTTTTTAGACAGTAATTTATGGCCGAAAGGTATTATTTTCCGTAAGTTTGTTCATTACAAGCACAAGGAACCGCGCAGAACTGTTTTTGCTGACGGCAGTAAACCAACCCTATAAGTAATATGGCAAGCGGTTTGTTTAAATTTGCAAGTCTTAATTGTAAAAGTGTAAAGCGCTGTGTTGACGGTGTTAGACAGCTGTGCAAAACATGTCATATTGTTGCTCTCCAAGAGACATGGCTTTTGCCGGATGAGATTCCGTTTTTGAATAGCATTGACGATAACTTCTGTGCGACGGGAACGTCAGCTGTGGAGACGACGGCGGGCATGGTGCATGGCCGTCCGCATGGAGGTACTGCGGTTCTCTGGAATAGTGCCGTTTTTCAAAACGTGTCGGTTGTATAGTGCGATAATCCGCGTTTATGCGCAATTAAAATAGTGACGGACGACCGTCCGATTATAGTCATTAGTGTTTATATGCCAACCAATAGCGCGGACAACCTACCGGTTTTTACAGATTGTCTCGGTGCGGTGAGTGCCATTGTTGATGAATACGGGGTTGAATCGGTTTACATAATGGGAGACTTCAATGCGCATCCGGGTGAGTTGTTTTTCCGTGAACTAATGAACTATTGCAATGATCTGGATTGGTGTTGTATGGATATACAAAAACTAGGTATTGACTCTGAAACTTATACTTTCATTAGTGACGCTCACAAGTGTAGGCGGTGGTTAGACCACTGTGTTATAACACAGGCTGTATGTGCATCTGTACATGACGTATACGTTGAGTATAATGTGACTTGGTCCGACCATTTCCCACTCATATTACGGTGTAATTTAAAGCTACTTACACCCAAGTTAAACAGACCAGTTAACGTATCTAATCGACATATAATATGGGGAGAGAGAGGGTCGGAGCAAATAATCCATTATAACGAAGAGTGCAACAGGTTGTTGAAATGTATAGACTTTCCTATTGAGTTTACACACTGTGTCGATAAATATTGTAGTGACATTAGGCATAGGAAAGTACTGGACAGTTTGTATAAAAATATTGTGTCTGCCCTTTGTGTGGCGGCGACACGAACTACAAGTAGGAAGCGTAAGCCCAAAAAGCAGATAGTGGGATGGAATCGGCATGTCAGTGATGCGCACAGGGCTGCGAGAGAAAGGTTTCATGTGTGGACAGTTTACGGTAGACCGCAGGTTGGCAGGTTATTTAATGAGATGTATGAAACGCGAAAAATATTCAAATCTCGCTTAAAGTGGTGCCAGGACCATCAGACCCAAATAAAAATGGATATTTTAGCTTCACAGCACTCCAAAAAGGACTTCCGATCTTTTTGGAAAGCCACGAACAACATGAAATATCGACCTTCGTGCCCTGTGAGCGTTAATGGCAAGACTGATGCAAAAGACATAGCTGACACTTTTAAAAATCATTTCTTTGTCAAATCTCCGCTTGGACCATCGCAGGGTGGGGTGAGCGATGCTGAGACCACTGACATGGAACCTGGACCAAGATACTCGGCTAAGGATGTAGCCGAGGCTATTAAATCTATCTCTCGAGGCAAATCCCCAGGACACGATGGCCTCAGCATCGAACATCTCCAGAATGCGGGTCCCCACATTGCAAGAGTGTTAGCTTTGTTTTACACGCTGTGTGTAAGGCACTCTTATTTACCTGAGGATATGACGAAAACTGTAGTTGTTCCTGTACCTAAAAATAAAACGGGAGATTTGTCTGACACCAATAACTACAGGCCTATATCCCTTGCGACTATCATTGCTAAGGTATTTGATAGTGTGCTTAATGTACAGTTAAATAAGTACGTGAGTCTTAACCCCAACCAGTTTGGTTTTCGCCCAGGGTTATCAACGGAGAGTGCAATACTGTGCCTTAAGCACACTGTCAAATATTATTTAAATAGAAGGACGCCCGTTGATGCATGTTACTTAGACTTGTCTAAGGCTTTTGACCTGGTTTCCTACAATATCCTATGGGAAAAATTAAAGGCAATTAAACTACTTAATGAGACCATACAAATTCTGAAGTATTGGTATGGGAGCCAGGTCAATAGTGTTAGATGGGGAGATACTTTTTCAGACTCGTACAGTTTGGAGTGTGGGGTGAGGCAGGGGGGTTTGGCCTCGCCCACACTTTTTAATTTGTACATAAATGAGCTTCTCAAGGCGCTTGGCAAAACGCATGTCGGCTGCCATATTGACACAGTCTGTCTGAATAATTTGAGTTACGCAGACGATATGGTTTTGTTGAGCGCATCAGCTTGTGGTTTGCGAAAGCTTTTGAATATTTGTGAGACTTACGCTATCCAACATGAGCTAAAATATAATGTGGGCAAAACACAATACATGGTGTTTGAGCCTACTGGTTATAAGATACCAAAAGTACCTCCTATAAATTTGAATGGTAGTCCTTTGGAAAGGGTAATTAGTTTTAAATATTTAGGCCATGTTGTCACCTCAGACCTAAAAGACAACATGGATATTGAGCGTGAACGGAGGGCCCTGTCGGTGCGGGCAAACATGATTGCGCGTAAGTTTGCGCGCTGTACCAGGGAGGTGAAATTAACTCTTTTCACTGCTTATTGCGCCTCCCTGTATACGTGCAGCTTATGGGCGCATTATACGCAACGGGCCTACGGGGCCCTCCGGGTCCAATACAATAACGCGTTCCGGGTGCTGATGGAGCTGCCCCGCTTCTGTAGCGCATCAGGGATGTTTGCTGAAGCGCGCATAGATTTCTTTTATACAATTATGCGCAAGCGATGCACATCCTTGGTGCGCCGGGTGCGGGCCAGCCCCAACCCCGTCCTGCGTTCGATAGCCGAAAGGTTAGACTGCCCATATTTGAGGCATTGTGATGATATGCATGTTTCTAAAAGCACCTATTATGTATAACCGGTGCTGGGGTGCTTCTAGAAACATAACTATTAAAAACATCTGTGTAAAATTTATTATTTCTTGTAACATAGGTATAAGTAGTTTAAGACATTAATCATAAGTATGAGTCTGTAAAGTTACTCGAAATAAATGATTTATTATTATTATTATGTTGGTACGGATTTCCGATCACGGGCCCATGGGGACCCGGTCATTTGAAAGGCATTCATGGGGCCGAAGCCAATATGAAGAGGCCTTTGGTACCATATAATATAAATGAGATGGGCGCAACTATGGAGGTCTATCTCCTAATACACCATGAGGATGTGCTAGCGGACAGTCCTCCACAGTTGCCAAACTATTGCCAGGTAGGAAGCGACATGGAATTGGCTATGGGGTTGGGATGTTGTGGACAGGATTACCGGGCTATGGAGTGAGATAACGGACACCTACCATTTCAATATCTCATAAACTGAACTTTTGGTAGGCGGTGACTCGCCATTATTATTATTATTATTATTATTATTATTATTATTATTAATCCGCAGAACTGGTTGAGATTAAATTTGGCATGGGGATAGTTTCAGACCCTGGGAAGGACATAGAATATTTTTTATCCCGTAAAATCGCTTAGTTCCCGCGGGATAGCGGTAAACAAATTATTAGCAGACGGAGTCGCGGGCAACAGGTTAGCAACATCATCATCCCAGCCTATATACGTCCCACTGCTGGGCACAGGCCTCCTCTCAGAATGAATCCCTTTCAAAGTAGCCGTAGTAGTATACTGTTTTAAACTTTCGTGTTTTTCACTCATAATTAAATAAAGTACCTGGGCGACCGAGCTCTGCTCGGGCAGAAACTCGGTACCAAGCGTTTTCCCAGAGATAAGACCAAGCTAGATCAATTTTTCATCCCCGAAAACCCCCAAATACCAAATTTCATCGAAATTGTTGGAGCCGTTTCCGAGATCAAAACACCGGAGGGGTGGGGGGGGGTGAGAGGGGGGGGAGGGGATGCGGGGGAGGGAGCGCGGGGGCATTAAAGGGGGGGATGAAAATTTCATTGATTTTGCCGTAGGATGCACCGTTTTCAAGATATTTGACAAAAACACCGGAGGGGGTGGGAGGGGGGGGTGAGTCACGTCAAACTATCGTCCGTAAACCGACTTTACACACAACCGGCTTTTCCTGTTCTGTGCTCCCAATAGGGAACGTGCACATAGACGGTGCTGCCAACTGGTGCCATAAGGGTGCCATCAATTTGAATGTTTTACCTTGATAAGTTTGTTTTACTGTCCGCATAGTGTCTCTTCTGTCGCATTAGTGCTGCCGCCTATAGTTACTGCACGTTCCCTATAATACTTTTTCTAACAAAAAAGTAACTTTTTCTCACAAAAAAGTAACTTTTTCTCACAAAAAAGTAACTTTTTCTCACAAAAGAAGAAACTTGACGTTTTCTCATGAAAAATAAACTTAAAAAAAAAAACAAAAAAACTTGAAAAAAATCGTGGAATCGAACCGAGGTCGGCTGGATCCGCGACCACCCGATTTCTAAAGTGCCATTATGATCTGCTCGAAGTCGGCGAAATTTAGCTTTATATTCTAATGCAAACAAAATTAGCCGGAAAACACGAGTAAAAGCGATTTTCTGAAAATGAAACACAGCTAGATCAGTTTTTCATCCCCGAAAACCCCCACATACCAAATTTCATCGAAATCGTTTTAGCCGTTTCCGAGATCCTGATTATATATATATATATATACAAGAATTGCTCGTTTAAAGGTATTAGATAAAATAAATAAATATCACGGGACAATTCACAACAATTGACCTATTCCCAAAGTAAGCTAGGCGAAGCTTGTGTTATAGGTACTAGGCAACGGATAAATATACTTGCATAGATAGATACATACTTAAATACATATTAAACACCCAGGACCCGAGAACAAACATTCGTATTTTTCATACAAATATCTGCCCCGACACGGGAATCGAACCCGGGACCTCAAGCTTCATAGTCAGGTTCTGTAACCACTAGGCCATCTGGTCGTTTAAATTACTACCTATACTAAACAGGACTTATCGTAATTTGTTGCGGTTTAATGGTTCAGATACGATTAAACTGATCAAGTGTTGCCATACATACTTCCGGCTTGTACCTATTTAGGTTTTGTTGCGAACTACACTTTCCGCTGGCGTTCGTGTCATCACAATGTGTTGTTTGTTTTTTTTTTTGTGTTTAGTTTTTAAATGGGTCCCACTGAAAAACAGCGTTGCGGCTTGCCGCAACATTATGCTGAGTGGGGCCTAATTAATACTATTCGATGATTTTTTTTTTGTATGTTTTCCTGTCAACTGTATTTCCTGTATATCGAATATGTGTAAATAAACATCTCTCTCTTTCTCCTCTCTCTCAAAAACCACGTGACCACGGCTGCTGCAATGTGGCCGAAACGTCAAGGTAAATAAATAAATATTTATTGCGTGATAAGTCCCGTTTAGTAAGTATAGTAATTATGAGCCGTAGTAGTAGTAGTTCCCACGCGGGCTCAGTGCGGATTGGGAATTCACAACATATTTGCCGAAATTACGTCACGTTTAGGCGTGATCAGCCGCGGACTGAAACATAACGCACTTTTCACAAATGTGTTGCTAGTAATCGAAACGTCATTACAGGCGTACCGGTAAAGTATGTATAGCCCCTGAAATACCTTGTATTCTTCTTCTTACAGGTTACTCGCCATGGACCAGAATAGGAATAATACGATGGAACTAACTTCCCTAATAACCTTCGACCATTCGTGGCCGCAGAGGGAAAGGTCGCTATTCTGCCGTGCTCAAGCTAAAAGGCGGCTAAGTGACATTTGGTCAATTTCGACTTTTCAATACCATTCTGCTTAGAAAAAAAATCTCTATCGATCTGTCTAGGAACGGTTTTTCTATCTTATACCGTTTCGAAAATAATATTTCAAAAAAAGCGGTTAAATACATAAAAAATGGACTTTCCTATGCTTAAAGGCGACTAAACCACATTACTTAACTAAAAAGCTACTAAAGTACTTTAACGTTTGGATTGTTTTTCCTTTTTTATTATAAATGCCAAGCTTAAAAGCGGTTATTATTTTTGGGTACACTAAAAGGCGGCTAAACGTCTTTAACCGCTATTTAACTAGGTTTCATTGAATAAAATACTTCGCTGATACCTGGCTACAAGGCGATTATACGACAATGCATCACTAAAAAGCAGTTAAAATCATATTGCCGCCTTTTAGTCCTGTATTCATGCCACAATTCCAGTAAAAAACCTATGGTTGAAAGCGGCATTGGTCCGTGCGCAAAGTAAACGACATATTTTATTTAATTGTTTGCATAACTAAAAGGGGGCTATTCTACAATACATGACTAAAACGCAGCTAACTACGCCTGCCTCTTTCTTCTGTACCCTCGCTAAACCAGAAAACTTACCATAATAAAGTAGCAGATGTGTCAATGTGCAGCATGCTCTTAGTCTAGGAAGACGTTTCGCGGGCGGTCGGCGTCTCATTCCCACCAAATAATATTATGGCCGATAAACATATTATGAGGCCTGTAAGTTACATATTTTCTTTTTGTGTAATCGCAGAATTAGAATTAGTTTTACAAGATTTGTAATGTACTCGGTTGACAGTAGAGTATGTACATATATTACAATTAGCACTCACGTGCCTTTTTCTCCAATTACTATCATTTATTGACATGTGATTTCAAACAAGGTCATTATTGACTTAAGGAATAAATAATTATGATTGAAATAAATAAATAAATTGGCAACCGTGGTTGCACAAAGCATGTGATTGCCTATGTAGGTATGTATCTTGTACGTTAAATTTGAACCACTTTCTGGTTACCGATTGAGCTGACATTTTGCAACTTCGATCAACAATACGCATACTTAATATTCCGTCTTCCGTCTTCTAATTCCGTCTTCACCCGGATCTTTGTTGTTTTTAAGCTGCCCCAGGGCAATCCTAATCTCACTCATTTCGACGTCCGGGATAATTATCTTCAGTGTAGTGGCGTGTTTGTGAGACTCTGATGTGATTTAGATCGGGAAGAGGCTGTGCAGCATGGGAAGCATACAGCTGTCCATAAAAGCTCTCAATCTCGGCGAGGATTTCCGGCTTAGAGGAGACGGTTTGGATGGTTTGCAGTTTTTAGTTTCATTAGGTTGCTCTTTCCAAGTTGCCGCATAAAGACTTTCGATCCCCGGTTGCGCTCTATTGCCTCCATAATAGAGTGAGTATTGGAGCCACGTAGACCTCGCCTTATCAGCTTTCTAATATGCTTGGAGAGCTCTTTCTCACCTAACGAAACAGTCTGAGCTGCCATTTCTCGTCGCCGCCTCATGAGTTCCAAAGTCTCGCGAGAGAGTTTAGACTGCTGTACACTTCGCTGCTTTAAGAAACACGTTGTTCCCACATCCCAAATCGTCCACACTAACTGGTCCGCCTCCTTATCAACATCGTCGGTGGTTTCCAACAAATCAACAAGAGTTGTGTTGGACGCAAAACAGATCTCACCATGCGGACTCTTTCCAGCTTATGACATATATTCAGAGTGCCTCGAACAAGTCGGTGATCACAGCCTGTGTAAAACCTGTTGATCACTGAGCCATCCCTGAATATATGCTTTGTATCCGTCATGATAAAATCGATCTCATTTCGCGTCTTACCGTCGGGGCTTCTCCAAGTCCACTTCCTGTGAGGCCCCTTCTTAAAGAAAGAATTCATTAGAAAAAGCTTTTGGCTTTCCAGGAAGCTGACCAACATGTGCCCCTGTGGTTTCTAACTCCAAATCCGTGCGGTCCGATAAGTAAAGCCATGCATAGCACCACTAGAACACATTACACCGTTGTTATGGGAGACCTCAACGCAAAGGTGGGGGTACAGGCATGCGACGATTCGATAATCGTCGCATGCCTGTACCCCCACCTTTGCGTTGAGGTCTCCCATAACAACGGTGTAATGTGTTCTAGTGGTGCTATGCATGGCTTTACTTATGTCCTCATACATAGCTTCCACTTCGTCGTCGGAGTATGCCGAGGTCGGCGCGTACACTTGTATAAATTTCAAGGAGTACTTATCAGTCAACTTAAGTACAAGGTATGCTACCCTTGCCGACACGCTACCGATCTCCACAACGTTGTTACAGAGAGCTTTATTGATAAGGAAGCCGACTCCACCTTGGGACTGCTGTTTGTGCTACCAAAAAAGGTTTTGCCCATAATCACCACGCTGGGCAGGCGGGTTGGTGATCGCAGAACTAGGCCACTTGCACCAGCAACGCTGCTGCCCGTTCCTGGCCTGCTTAATTTTGCCTACTTGCTTTTGGATGGTTATTCCGCCATCTGTCGGTCGCCAGAGCCTCGACAGTTGCTAGCAGGGTGCACCACGAGCAGGTGAGGTTGACATTTGGAGATTGAGATTCTGGGTTCTCCCTTACACCCCTATGACCTTTTTTTTCAATACCATATTATTATTCAAATGGACATAATTCTAAATTACTGCGACTAAGTTGTTTTTTTTGAGATTGTAACTATCCTTTTGATTTTTGCGCAGAGTGCCATTTTTGTTCTATTTTAATATCACAATGAAGTATTTATTAACTATGGTAGCAATGACGAGCTATTTGAATGTCCATTTTACATCGAATAAACGAATAATTCACAGTAAAATGTTTATTTGAATTTGTAGTTACGGCCAATTTTGCAGGATTCTTAAAAAAATATTGGGACTCCTACAAGACTAAAAAGCAGTGACGCTAAAAGGTTTGTAAGATAACCGCTTTTTAGCTATGTTCCAGTATATCGGAAAGTAAACAAGAAACAGTGAATTAGTTTATAAGGCGGCAATGTGCCCTTTGCCGCTTTATAGTTATGGACTGGGTTAACAATAATACTCACTAACCTAGATTAAACTGCCACTAAAACAGATAACTGCTTTCTAGTTATGTAATTGTAGTTAACTATCTATTTCAAAACAATTCCTATATCATTAACAAAAAATACATGTCTATAAAGCAGTTAAGATCCGATAACCGCCTTTTTGTACTGCAATGTAAAAAGGATTTTATTTTATTTTCATAACTATAAAGGAAAAAATGACTTTTAATGGCACAAAAACTATAATATAACAAGAGTGACTAAAATCAAATCATAAATTAAAAAAAGATCTACCGTTTGGTATATGACAACATAACTAAAGATTTAAAGAAATTGACCAGCATCGATTTGAAATTTTTGTGACGTTTTTCGCCGTTTACTCAAAAGTTGGTTTTGTCACTTAGCCGCCTTTTAGCTTGAGCACGGCAGTATTCACGATTGGCTTAACGATCTTTGGCTGGCTCATGAACGGATTCTTCGTGGGATCATTTTTCATTGACGATAACGTCAAGAGAATGGGTAAGTAATTATCTGATTACCTTGATCTCAGTGGCCAAGAGCCATTATCACGCTGTCGATTTGCGATGATATTGGAAGCGGAGCAAACGCGCGGTTTGTTCCCTGCGAAGGCGGAACGGTATCGCCGCGGATGCCCGACGTGTTTAAGGCCGTACCGAGCTTCTTGCGCTAATCGATTTTAGGCATTCTATGCACTCGTGTATGTGTGTGTGTGAGAGTGGCTAGAATCAAAGCCGTGTAACGCAACTAACTATACGGACAATGGGAAGCACGACGGCTCAAGATAGGTTGGTCAGTCCCGCGCGTGTAATTAGGTATTTTCATCGTATTACTAAAACAAATACACAATTTAAAAATGTAGCAACACTAGGCCCTAGAAAACATCTTGTTTTATTAACATTCAAAAGTGCCGTGCTAAGGATTATAAAATAAATCTTGTTTTATTAACATTCAAAAGTGCCGTGCTAAGGATTATAAAATAAATCCTTAGTATAAATTATTAGAGACTACTTTGGATTTTTTTCTATCGAGCTAACTACAAATAATCGTGTTTCGAAAAAACTGGGCACTAGAGTGGATCCTCAAATATCTTACACATGAATTTCATGGCTAAAGCTTTGCTAGTAATGATACAGCAAGGGATTTAGCAATAAATGCGCCAAAAGCTCGATAGGGCCTTAATATGTTGCGCGTTTGCGGCGAATCTGTTGCGCCTGCGCGGCGTGCACGCCGCGCAAGCGCACCGCTTCTAATAGCCAGTGTGATATGCAGTGTTGCCAGAATGTTACTTTTCCGTTTTCCGTTTTTAGGTTTCTTTCCTTTAAGGAGTTAAAAATCACCTAAAAGATTACAAAAGTAACCTTCTGGCAACGCTGTGGCAGCAACCGATCGGGTACGATACTCGATAAACAAGTGCTCTTAAAGGAGTTTTTAGGTAACTCTCTGATTATATGCTCTCATTGCAGGCCTCGTGTTCCAAGCCTGCATGGGGCTCTCAGATATGCTTGTGACGACGGCAGTACTTCCAACAGCAGCAGTAATACTGCTGTCAGGTCATGGCGGTTCCAGAATAATTTGTCGCACCCTGCAGTTCTTGATCGAAGCTTCCACATACAACTACAGCATTTTTTCCTGCGTAAGTAACCACCCTTTCAATTTTGCCTCAAAACTATCTTAATGCAGTGAACATAAAATTGTTAATGCAGGTTGCACCAAGACCTATGTCCAACTATCAAAACTTTTTTCCTTGTGAATCCCCTTGTTCTGTTTCGTTTAAGGTAAACGTTGGTATTACCGCCCCCCTTAAGGCAATTTTTTAATCGATCATCATAATTAAGGGTACTGGTTGCCCCGATATTGTTTTTTTAACCTTAATAATGCTTATATTATATTTATTTATTTATTTATTTATTTATGGAGAACCAACAGCTTATACATCATCTTAAACATTACAGTAAATACAGCAAGCCAATTACAGGTTCTCGCCGACAATATGTAAAGATTATAAGTATTTACTAAGTAAATTGCTTTTAAATAAAGGGTTATCTAGTGAAAAAAAAAATTTAAAGTGACCAAGGTGATTGTTGCTATTACCGACCCAATTGTTGCTATTGCCGTTTTTTATGCAGCTATTACCGATCGTACGAATATTTGTACGCCTTTAAGGTAGACGCACAGTAGAGCACTTTTATTTTATCTTGTCAAAGATTACTTTATTATTTATTTATTTATTGGACCTTCAACAACAAGAATACTCATACATGTGTTATTTTACATGAGCAGCTTAAGACTAAGTACCTTATTAATTATAGAAGGACACCACGCACAAAATAACAGTAGTTTTAACTTAAATAAATTATTTTAAAAAAAAAACTTTGTTTGCTCCTAGACTCGAAACTTAACTAAGCTAACAACTTAAAATAATTGTAAGTATATCAGGTTCATTTCTTGGTAACAAAAATAGTTTTAATGAAAGGGAAGGTCGAAGAGTTGAGATCAATACAGTGCTGATATTCCTTATATATCGCAAACATACGCGAGAGCGGACGTTTTTTAAGATTAGTGCAACTATTAGTGCAACTATTAGTATAACCGAAAAGTTTAATATTACATGACCTGGGCGTTCTAGGCGGTACAAAGAAATTGATTTTCTGCAATAAATCAGGCCAATTCAGATTACCAGTGACAACTTCTTTAGGAAAACTAAATCCAACATACGCCTTCTATTTTCAAGTGATGCTATTTTAAAATATTTAAGGCGCGCGTGATAGCTTCTAAGTTCTCTATTTTTCTTGCAAGAGTATGTTAGACTTGCAATAAACCTTTTCTGCACTTTTTCGATTTTATTGATTCTTTTTATTACATTGTATTCGTACAAATAAATAAATAAATATAAATGGCTTACTTAATATTATACATACTAATAATTATTATAAATGCGAAAGTATGCCTGTTTGTCTCACCGCTGAACCGACTTTGATGAAATTTCGTGTAATGATAGTTTCAATCCCGGAAAAGGACATAGGATAGTCTAGTGAGAAAAAAATTGTATGATATGGATCGGTAATAGCTTCTCATTGTCACTATTACCGACCCAGACCCGACCCTTATGGGTCGGTAATAAAATCAGTAAGTACAGATGTAAAATGCTTTACATAAAAAATAGATGATATTTACATAATAGGGATGACGACTGGGTTAAAAATTTGTCATTATAATTAGTCCGTCAGTTAGATTATGGGAAAATATGGGACACGTATTTTTTGGTTTATCAAATTATTAAAAATCGACAAAGATATAGATCATCAAACTTCCGGAGTGGGGGCTTGTGACGTCACCCTTAGGTAAAAATTGTACCATATAGTGACGTCACTCAAAACTTCTAAGCACTGTATCCTCCTCATTTTTTGTTTGTCAAACAAAAGAAAAAATACGTGTACAATATATTTTGATAATAAAACTGACGGACTAAACAGTTTTTTTAGTCGTCTAGCCTATTGACATACTTAACTATAAAATAGGCTGTAATCAACAAATATAACAAAATATGTACACATGAGTATAGTATTCAACTTAAAATAATAATTTATAAATTTTGCAATACAAAACCGATGTCCGAATAATATCGTAATTTTTGTTAAATTGAGAACGCTAGTAGGTAGATATTGTTCCTTCTGCCCCACTGCTTCGCCCGCTTCGCTTTCGCTCCGCGGTCGTGGGTCAGAAGGAACAATACCTTTTGAGGATTACAATCTCAACCGCACTGATCGGTACGCACAACGGAACCATGCGTTGATTAGATCAACGTAAGTAAACATATCGAGGGTTAGAATCACCACCGTTAGCGTTAACTAGAACGCTCAATGATCGTGCGCTTTCCGTTGATTAACACAAAGTTTATGCGTTATTCCGTTTTCCGTTTTGTCTATGTTTTTTGTTCCGTTCACCATCGCTCAACGTAAGTTTTTTTAGGAAAAAAAAAAAGAAAAAGGCTTAACACAGTGTGCACAAGAACTCATGTACACACCAGAACCCTCGACTCTCCACGAGTAACCGGTATCTGGATTATCAAGGGTTCTCATAACTCTCACGCTTAAATCATACCCGATTAATGGGATTAGACCTCGGATCGTTATGGTGTTTGGCACACTCCTACGTGATGAGTTGGCTAAGCTCTTCAACGTGAGGAGTGTGAGGGGTTCTCCAAGTGCTACCGAGCGCATATAGCATTGGATTACCGAGTGCGTCATACCATAACTATGGTAATAAGCCGCCGCTTAAGGTTTGTGTCATACCGTACCCAAATGGCCCGCTCTTTTTGGAGTTATTAAAACCAACCAAGAGGTACGATAATAAGCCACCGCTTATACCAAGACAGTCGCAGAGTTAGCCAAACCCTTTAACATGACGTGGTATGGAGTCACCGCATCTAACGCTCGCTTGTAGACGCAGCTTCTCCAACAGCTAAAACAATGGAACTTTTATTTATATGAATCAAACTAAAAACTTCGTTAGCGTGATGTAGAACAGCGCTTGTGATTGGTTAAATCATGTGACGTAGATATGACGTGCAGTGATGTACACACCTGTCTTGTTGAAATCTTAAAGGTAGTTACTACAATTCGTCAACTACAAAGACAAACCATGAAATAAGATGCACTAAGTTTAATTTCCAATGCAAAATATCTCACATATGCTTGTAAAGCTTTAGTCACAAACAGTGTAATACTAGTAATATGATCAAAACTAAGATTAAATAAAATAAACATGGAATCAGTTTCTACCTAACAGCTTGAAACCTCTGAGAGATTTTTAAACTTGTATGTGTACATTGAATAATTAACAACATACACATTAATTTCACTCATTTTCTTAACGTTCTGAACTGTTTATTATTTGGTGTACAATAAAGTGTTATTGTATTGTTTTAAAATTAATCCTAAAACATTTAAAATACAATTAATTTTAGAGTACGAAGGTTGTCATAATACCTAAATATAAAATATTCGTTTTATATATCACAAAAGGCATTAACCTCTGAGAGAGTTAAAAGTGATTTAAATCATTGATCATGTTATAGTCAGTACTAAATATTGTGCACAATCTGATTAATTATTCTTTACGATGGTTTCAAGTTCAGGTAATTAGTCGCACGTGCATTGCTCACTTGCAATCTGTAAACTATTAAAATGAATATTGACATCGGGTTAGTGTTCCGTATACATTAATTAATTAATATTGCTTTAAATGTGGGAAATACTAGATTTGAATCAAATTAACTACTTAATCTTTGAGGATAT
Source organism: Archips xylosteana (assembly GCA_947563465.1). Lineage (NCBI taxonomy): Eukaryota > Metazoa > Arthropoda > Insecta > Lepidoptera > Tortricidae > Archips > Archips xylosteana. The sequence goes on from CANOAX010000001.1 coordinate 226,588, forward strand.
TGACATTTGGAGTATCATACAAGTCTCCATTCATAAATGGTTATCATGAAGTCAAGTTTATGATAGGAGGTCTGTGACCTGTAGTGAGACGTATATAGATCGCGATTATGATGATGACTGAATCTAGGAGTTTACCGTATAGTTACATTAATAAATGTCGCTTCAAACGTGAGGAATACTAGATTTTTAATCATATTAGCTACTCAATCTTTGGAACCAGATTTCATTAATAAATGTACATAGATCTGTAACTAGTGATTTAATTTAGGCCTTAAAATAAATCCTTGAGCTTATTACTTCGCAGACATGTATGATGATTTTATTCAGTATGATTAATCGTACAATTTACCGATAACATCAAAGGTTTTTTACGCTATAAGGAACCCTGCTTGAAATAAGTGAACGCATGCAAATATGAATATGATACTCACATTCTCAATGATATTTTAATCAACCTTTATCGATTAGCGTTTCGTATACATTAATTAACAGGTTCCCTGTTGCTTGAGGTACATGCGTCTTATCTATGACTTTATTGGTACGTCCTTGACACACAATATGTCATAAGAGCATGTCCAAGAATTAGAGATACATATATACATACGCACGAAATACATAACTCTCCTTCGCCAGTCGGGTAACAAGATAGTTAACGTTGACGCATTAATAAATTCAGCAAGGTTAACGTACTCGTAACATGATCGTATGAATGTTTGTTTGCAACGTGTGTGCGGCGTGTAACTAAACAAAAGGGAAAGTGTGGGTACAGTGTTAGTATTATTAAGTGTTTTCTTTTTCTTTTTGTAAATATATATTTTTGAACTGATAAGTAATAGAGTTTTATTATTTTAGGATGGTTTTGTTTTATTCTCTCTATATAGCTAAGTAAAAAAAAAAAAAAACAATCATAGTAGAAGTATCTTTTTATTACGAAAGTAATTCATATAATATTCTTATAATGAGAAAACATGCGACATTTCATTATCAAAGTAGCATTTTTTTAGACATATAACGTTTTTTAAAGCACAAGATTTTTTATGATGTACACAGTTGTACGATCTGTTGTTGATACAATATATATTATACAAAGATTGAAAATTTGGACAGCCTTCATCACCAATGTCTATTACAGTGCAGTCAGAACACAATTTTTTAACCCATTCAATTTTATCTAAACATTTTACAAGTATAATCTTACAGGCTAAGTAACAATGAATGAGTCTTTTAAATTCTCTGTAATCAACATATCCCTCGCACCACAATATTCCTAGGTTTTTCTCTATCCATTTCACTTGTCTTTTTTCATTTTCTGATAAAGTAGAAAATGGATATGGGGGTTTTATTAAAAACGTTTGCGTGTATTCATTGGTACTGAACGCAAATTCTTTAATAATAAATTCATTTTTAGATGTTTTAAACCCCTGAACATCTACGAATAGATGGTTCAGATTCATGATATCTTCTTAGTTATACTGGTTAACGGTTTATATTCTATAATAAAGTCGTTCAGAATAAGACAATAAGCCGCTGTATTGTCAGGTATATCTGTTTCACACTCTAATTCAACACGCACATCTACTGACCCCGTTTTTAAGGTTTCGTTTTGACGTGAACAGTCGACAACAAATACAGGAGCTTTATCTTTAAATTCTTGTGGATTCAACAAAGGTGCTTGACGACGGTTAAAGTAAGACTGTTGGAATTTGGCGTACTGTTTGTATAATAAAGCAAATTTTTGACCTGAAAAACTGACATTCAAATTTTCGTAGGGAAAATAACATGAATTTAAAAAAACTTTAACATCTCGCAAATTACAATGATCGAAACGTGATACGTCATTATCAGATAAATTTTTTCTGTTTGTTTTTAATCCAATTATAACATAGCGAGGTTTTTCAACCTGAGAGGAAGTTTTGACAGCCCAAGAATGTTTTGATGTTTTAGGTAAAAGAGGATATTCGTACAGATCCCAGTTCCTAAATGCTAACTGAATAGCTCGATCTCTTTCCAAATATTTGAGTAAACCTAATCTTTCCCTATCCGAAACTTTAATATGAGGCATACGCCATACTATTTTAGATATAGTTAAGTTATCTATATACTCATTTGGGTTCAGTTTTACGCTATTTAAATTAGTATTGGATCGTAAAAGAATAAGTTCGTGCTTACAGTTAATAATAATTTTCTCGTAATCCTCTGCAAAGCCAAGAATCTTATTTAAAGGAATAGATACAGAAAATGATCCATGTGAAATTTTTGTACTGTTTACGTCCCACCCCCATAACTTTGACATCGACGATTCGTGTTCATTCAACGATACAAGAGATTTCATTGTTGTTGTAACCCCAGCGTTTTTAATTTTATCTATTTCAATGCCATTCAGCTCATAACGAATATCTTGAAATAAATGAAGTATAGGGTTATTTGTAAAAAGAACGCTGTTCACCTTCGCTTTTGTGTCTCTGTTGAATACTTCTATAGTACCCTCTATATACAAAGTACTTGCCGATGGTAGTACATAAAGATCTTGTTGGTTAATAGGTATTCGGATTTCATCGTTTAAATTGAAACTTGTTACGTACGGTTTATATGAATGATATTCAATACTTTCAATCGCGTTATCAACGCTAAAAGGATCAGATAAGTTTAATATACTCATTTTAATAAACCTATTTTTTTCAAGAATTGTTTGTTTTCTTTTGTTAGTAGATCTTTAGGTCTTCTTTTCTTGATAGCGTGATGAGCACTAACAGTTTTTTTGTGCAACACCATATTTTTATTAAAGTCTATCATTTTTTCCTAAGATGTAAATATATTTGGATCTCTTCACCACGTAAATTCACTAAATTATCGTTTATATCCAGTATTCTTATTTTAAGAAAGTTTAAGCTGTTTTGAGTTACAGGAAAATAGATAACGTTTTTTGGTGTTTCTATAATCCGGTAACCTGGGGGTACATTAGGCACAAATTCATGAATTATATGACTAGGTTTTCCGTTTACGAATGATCCGCTCACGATGTCACATTCAACTCGCACTATAGTCGTCGATAGAATGGATACCGGAAATGGGGACTCAGTTAATATATTCGCTTGCACTGTTTCTTCTCCAAAACCAAGTAACTTACCAATTGAATTTGGTTTTTTAAAATAGACGTTTTTGGAACACAATATAGATGTCTTTAGTGTATTATTGTTGCATGTCAGTGTAAATGCACATCTTTGGAGGTGTTTTTTAAGATAATCGTCTAGATCTTGAAGTTCATAAGACCCCTCAGGAATTTCTACTACTTCGTTATCACCATAATAAAACTTATTGTTTCTATAGTCTATATTAGGTATTGAGTTAAATGTTGACATGTATAGCAACCCGCATTCATATTCACCATCTAATTGAAGAGCTGGTGAATGATTCGTAATTAGCGTAGAGAAGGATCCAGTTATAGACAAAGTGAAAGACATCGTGATAATGAGAAGCTATTTATTGATCAGAGGTATTTAAACGGTTATTCCAAAAATGTTTTAAATATTTCAAGCATAAATGACCGCAATTAACAGTATTAAATTTTTGATAAGTATTATAATTGTATAAGATATTATAATTTTTCAAATACTTTATTAATTCTAGCGGTGGTCGAAGGTCACCATAACTATTGAAATATTCACAATAATTATTATCTTTGACATAGGCTACCCAGTGAGTCCCCTGGTTTTTAGAACTATCTAAATTTATGATAGCACATTCTACTTTTTTTGCACGCTTTGGTAAACTGTCTCTCATGTAAACACCACGAAAATGAGGAATATCTGATGAGTGCTTTAAAATATCAACATTTGTAAGAGCGCGTCTGGGTAGCCTTTCATTTAGTTTTTTAAACGTTTTATACACAATCCGTTTCCATTTCTGTAAGGCTTAATATGTAACCCTTTTCCTAATGCAATAGATTCCATCATCTTATTATGACGTTCTGATTCAGCTAAGTTTTTTCTTGCAGCTTTGTAATCACCAACAGCTTTAGCGATCCCAGCAGCTCCTCCTGCCAATGATCCTAACGCAGAAAGTCCGGCGAAAATAGGTATTAGTGGTAATATACCTCCAATTTTCGGGATTGGAATCAAACGAGGAACTCGCAGCTTACTCGTTTTGTTATTAAGAAATATTTTATTTGCAGCGCTAAGAGCTTGATTAATGGCAGTGCCTTTACGTTTAGATTTATTTTTTTTCAACTCGGTGTCTATCTTTGAAACAAAATGTTTAAATGATTTTATCCCGCCACCAGCTTTAACTTTAGATTTCATTATTTTGCTAACTAACCACGATGCAAGTTTTTCTCCTTTTCCAACACCTTTTGTCATCAATCTTTGTTTAGCCATTTTATACAGTTCTAAATCTGCACGATGACGGTCTGCTAGGTTAGAATATTTATCGTATGCTATATCGTGTTGCATACACGCGTTGTCCAATTCATTAACTCCTTTATCACCTCTTTGTAACCGCTTATGCAATTTTGTACCAGGCCCGCAATAATTGTAACCAGGTATGTGAAGTTCAATTGGTAAGTGATTAATAATACTGTTTAGAAGTCCTCTCCCTTTCATTTCCTGCGTGGTAATGACTTTGAGCAAGAATTTTTTGAAATATATTCACACAATGGCATTTCTATCAATCCAGCTGTTTTCGCTATCATTAAGTCCTAACCACTTGACATACAATTTTTTCCCTCTTTTTTTGATCACCTTTTCTATGAGGTAAACGTCTGGGTACTTAGTTTTTTGCAGTTCTTGTTCATAAAACGTACCGAGTATAGTGTTTTTTCGCTGGTCTTCAATATAGTAAGTAACAGGACAATTCATCACCATCATCATCATCATCATCATCATCAATCACCATCATCATCATCACCATCACCATCATCATCATCATCATCATCATCATCATCATCATTCATCACCATCATCATCATCATCATCATCATCATCACCATCATCATCATCACCATCATCATCATCATCATCATTATCACCATCATCATCATCACCATCATCATCATCACCATCATCACCACCATCACCATCATCATCATTCATCATCATCACCATCATCATCATCAATCACCATCTTCATCATCATCATTCATCACCATCATCATCATCACCATCACCACCATCATAATCGTCATCATCATCATCACCATCACCACCATCATCATCATCATCATCATCACCATCACCATCAGTAGTATATAATTGGTTACTCTAGATCAAGGAAATCTAGAGCAACCAATTATATACTCGAATAGATTAAGCTAGGTACCTAAACGTTATTCATTACTTCTTTTCTAATAATAAATCTATTCTGTATTCATTATTCGAAAATATCATGTTCAGTTTTTTCAAGCATTGGCTGTTCAGGTACTTTTATTCGACGAATTAAAATAATTCAACATCATCATCATCATCATCATCATCATCATACTATTGCTGAAAAGGCAATCTAGAGCAACCAATTATATACTCGAATAGATTAAGTTAAGTACCTAAATGTTATTCGTTACTTACTTCTTTTCTAATATTAAATTTAAAAATGAAATTGGTAGTCTCATTTATTTATTTAAAACGTATTTAATAATCTTATGTTTGTTCTTTACTCTCTGTAGAAAAGGTTTATGAAAATTAAAATCAATTCTTAATTATCAAAAAACTTTATTTTCAATACACCACTTATTTAAATAAGTTACATTTTTCAAAGCACATGTTAATCCATGATAAATACAGCTGTAAATTTCAGATGAATTACTGTACACATTATTTAATGTTGCTAAATTAGGACAACCTTTATCTTCTAAATTATAAACATTTACACTATTATTTAACCCTAATAATCTTTTAACCCAGAACACCTTTTCACGACCTTTAACATAAATAATTTTATTTTTCAAAAACTCCACAATATGTTCTCGGTAACTATAGTACGGTACAAATCCTTCGTTCCAAAATATATTTTTATTACGTTCTATCCAGCTAACATGCAATCTTTCAGTTTTAGTAAGATAATAAAATGGATATGGTGGTTGAATAAGTAAAACCTGAACTCTTCCTGCCGACATGATAGCTATTTCTTTCGGTATAAACTCGTTTGCGTCATTTTTAAAACCTTGCACATCAATAACAGCATTCATGATAATTTACGTACAATACTGCTCAAGGGCTTATATTCAATAAGACGGTCGTTTATGATGAGACAGTATGCAGTTGTGTTATCTGGGAAGTCCTCTGAGCTCTCAATTTCCAGTCGGACATCAACTGGTCCAGTTTTCAAGGTTTCGTTCTGTCTTGAGCAGTTGATTACAAATAGTGGAGCTTTATGTTTAAAATCCTTAAGACTAAGCAGGGGATCCTCGCTTAGGTTGTAATAAGACTGACGAAATTTGGAATACATTTCATATAATATACTATATTTACCTTCATCAAATTTCAAATTAAGTGGGTCGTATGGATAATATTGGGAATTTAAAAAAAGCGTGACGTTCGTTAATTTACAGTGGTCAAATATTGAACTATTCTGGTTAATATTATTTTTTCTATTAGTTTGAAGGCCAAAGATAACATATCTCGGCTTTTCCAGTTGTGAGGCTGTCTTTACAGACCAGGAGTGTTTAGATGTTTTAGGTAGTAATGGATATTCATATAAATCCCAATTACGGAATGGTACTTGAATAGCACGATCCTTTTCTAAATGTTTAAGTAGTGTTAATCTTTCTTTATCTGAAACTTTAATGTGGGGTACGCGCCATTGTATTCTTTGTATGTCTATTTCAACACGATCGTCTTTATCTATAGTCACGCTATTTAAATTAGTACTACTTCTATTGAGAATAAGTTCATGTCTGCAATTCATTACTATTTTATTATAGTCCTCAGCGAATCCCAAAATTTTATTTAAAGGTATTATAATATCAAAGTAACCTGGTTCATGACTTATTCCATTTATATTCCACCCCCATACTGCAGCAACCTTACTTTCCCCCTCATTCATGGATATGTAAGATTTTATGGTCGACGTTATTCCTACATTTCTTATTCGATCTATTTCAACCCCGTTAATTTCATAACGAATATCTTGAAACAGAAACGAAATGGGATTGTTAGTAAAATTTACACTATTTTTAATGATTGCTTTCCCTGCTGCATCCTTGCTAATCACCCTAGCATATCCTCTAACATAAATAGAGCTGGCAGATGGTAGTACGTATATGTCTTGTTGATGGAGTGGTATCCGTATTTCATCATTTGGTTTAAAACTGTTGTTGTATGGGTTATAAGTGTGAATTTCATAGCTTTCAATTGAGTTGTCAAAGCGTGGTGAGTCATTTATTTGAAGAATATTCATATTTTTAACCCAAGAGCTCGCAGAAACTGTTTATTATTTTCTGTTAGTTTTACTGGTCTTCGTACACGTCCACGTCTTATTATTGTGCGGTTACTTTTAACATGTATTTTTTTGTCGCAAGGGGTTTTATTAAAAAACACAATCATATTGCTCTTAAATGAAGACACAATTGAACATTTTCCCCTCTAAAGTCAATAATATTACCATCGATGTCTAGTAATTTGATTGATACATGTGATATATTTGTTCCAGTTACTGGTAAATATAAAACGTTAGGAGGTTTTTCTATAAATCGATGTCCTGGTGGAACATTTGGAACAAATTCATAAATAACATGTGATGCAATTCCGTTTGTGTAGGATCCTTGCACTATATCACATTCGATTCGGATCACTGACACTGATAGAATGTTGATGGGTGCCACTGATGTATGCCATTTATTAGCCTCTAATTTCATATTTGTAAAGCCGAGCAGACTACCAATACTATTATGTATTTGAAAATCGATCGTTTTTGTGCAAATCAATGAGCAAGTTAATGTATTATTATTAGCCTCCATTTTTAATTCTAAATCATGAGTGTTCATGTTGATGTAATTTGTTAAGTCTTGTAAATCATATGAACCACAAGGTATTTTAATTTTCTTCTTGCTTGAACCATCATCATATGCAAATACATTATTTGTTTCATTGACATTTGGAATGGAATTAAACGCCGAAAAATGAATTAGTCCACATTCGTAATTGTTATCTGCTAAATTAAGGGGTGGAAATATGTCAGTCTCTAAGTGAGACTTTTTACCAGTGATTGTCAATGTAACACTCATTTTTCTTAACTGAATCATACCTACTTATTACAGTGGTTTTATACTGGAATATTTTTTATTACACCAAAAATCTTTGAGAAATTTAATACATAGATGACCACAGTTGAATAAGTTATCTAGTTGAACATTTGTGTAATTGTAAAAAATATTAGTACCCACATATTTAATAAATTCTCTTGGTGGTCTTAAGTTACCGTAACTGTCAAAGTATTCAACATATCCATTTAATTTTGCATAGGCTACCCAATGAGTACCGGAGTTTTGAGAAGAATCTAAATTTATAATACCGCACTCTCTGTTAAACGGAGACCTTGGTAAATTATCTCTCATAAATACTCCTCGAAAATAAGGAATATCTTTTGTATATTTTATAATATCCAAATTAGTTAAAGCTCGATTAGGTAGCCGGCAAGTTAGTTTTTTTGTTTTTGTCCTGACACAAAAATTCCTAACCCGTTCTTATAGGGCTTAAGCTGTAATCCTTTTCCAATGCAAACAGCTTCCACTCGTTCATTATGTCTTTTTAATTCAGCTAAGTGCTTCTGTGCGGCTTTATACTCATTAACAACCTTAATAATACCGGACACGCCTCCAGCTAAACCACCAACAGCCGATAATCCAGCGAAAAGGGGTATGAGAGGGAGAAATCCACCTGTCTTCGGTACAGGTATAACACGTGGAACTCTAATAGGCGAATTGCATGTAAAATCTTTGGCAGCTGCGATAGCCAATTTAATTGCTAGCTTCTTACACTTCGGTTTCATTTTGCGTAAATGCTTTTTTGTACTGGATACAACATTTTTGAAAGACTTCTTCAGTGCGCCCCCTGAACTGACTTTGGCGATCATAGCCTTATTAACTAAATTAGCAGCAATTTTTTCCCCTATGCTTGCTTCGGATGACATTTCACGGGTTTTTGCCATTTTCAATAGTAATTTGTCAGCTTTATGTCGATCGTCCAACTTTAACGACTTACTATAGGCGATATCGTGTTGTTTACAGTATTCGTCTAATGGATTTATACCTCTATCACCTCGAGCTAATCTTTTCTTTAGTTTCGTTCCTGGCCCACAATAATTATATCCAGGTAAATGTATTTCAACTGGTAATTTATTGATAATATTGTTGATCAGTCCTTCACCATTCATTACCACATTGCTAATGAACTGCATTATAATATTAAACATATTTATTACCTTTACCCAGATTTTCAATCACAATAAAATGTTACTTTTATGTATCCAGCTGTTTTCAACTGTAGGTAATCCTAACCATTTTACAAACAATTTATTCCCTTTTCTTTTAATAATCTTTTCGACTAGATATATATTAGGATGTTTTGTTTTTTGAAGCTCTTGAGTATAAAATGATCCTAAAATAGGCTGTTGGCTTAAATCTTCTAATAGGTATGTTATGGGTTGCGTATTTTGTACTTTGGTTATTTTGAAAAGTTCTGTAGACCAATTGGGAGTATATCCTTTTTCAAATGTGCTTTTGTATTTACTTATCCGAACAAAGTCCCCCTCCTTCAGAACTTTCATTTTAGACACTGTCGTAGAGTTATTATTTTTATGATTGGCATTAATGTATCTGTATAATACGAGGTTTTTATTTTTTGAATTAATATCTGCGGGTGGTAGACCAACTGTTCTGTGTACGGTATGATTATATGTATTTATTACATTATCAAGAGTTCCATCAACCCATTTATAATTTCCTTTTAAACTAAATTGTTTGTATAGTTTATTTTTTAGAGTTCTTATAAACCTTTCAACAATTGAAGCTTTTTTTGTTGAGTATGTTGAATAATGATTAATTTTATAACTGTGTACAATATTTTTAAACAGATCATTATAAAACTCCATCCCCATATCTGTTTGCAAATTTTTTGGAATACGTCCTGTTCTAATTATTGTTTTTAATGCTTGCGAAACCTGCACTTTCGTTTTATTTTTCAGTGGAATGCCCCAAGCAAATTTTGAGAATGTATCTATAACCACTAAAATAAATTTATGATTAGTATTGTACTTTGAAATCGATTGCATATCAATTAAGTCAGCTTGCCACAGATCATCTATGTCTTTCATTATAACATGTCTGCGAGGAAAATTTTTCCTTGCATTTTTATGGATTTCGTTTACTATGTCCGCTTTTGTCATATTTCTGCTTAAGGCTTTCGAATAGTGATTCCAGTTTCACTAGTCTATCATTTAAGTTACGGGTAGATTTATTTATGTCATTTAAGGTTTCAAAACATTCAGCTTTACTTTTATCCACGTATTCTTTAGTAACGCTGTCATGTGAATCAACAGGTGTTTGTATATTTTTTAATATTTTAAATTGTGCGCTTAAGTTCCCGTCACTTGTGGGTTTCCAACCACATTCGCAAAGAGGCAACTCATTTAATGTTCGTTTCTTATTGACATGATGACCAAATTTATCAACATTCATGATGAACGTTGAATACCATACTAAGATAATTAACCAGTTTAGATTGTTTTTATTCCTTAACGATTCCGGCTTCTTTTAATTCTTCAATTATAGATATTATTTCATTATCATGGTTGGTATTTCCAGCGTTTTTAGATGCAATCAACAGTTTCAAACGTTCCACTAATTCGTTAGGATCGTCCCAGTACACTAAGTCCGTATTGTTCTTGTAAATTTTTACGGACGGTAAACTTCCACCGTATTTAAATTCAGCTCTATCGCTTATTTCCGCTAGGGGCATTGAAGAAGGTGCTGAAAATAAGGGTTTCACTATCTTGCGATATTTTACACCTTTGTCACCTTTTATTTGATTTGATGAATTATAGTCTCGCTTATGTGCATTCGTTTTGATAAGAATGTCCTTGTAAATAAGTTTATCGTTTTCAGAAATCAATTTCAAGTCGGGTTTTTTACGCATCAATAACTCTCTTAGTCCTGCACTTAAGATATAAGCCTTATCTCCTATAGTTAGTGAGCTCACCTGTCCCGATTTAGAATTGCTACCGCTTTTTGAAAAATTAATTACAGAATTACCTATCATTAGTTGTTTATTTTCTGCACGTATTCCAAAAGGTATATTTATAGGCTCACGCATATCTTCAAGACCTTCGATAGATTGCTCAATGTGTTTGTCGATATTTTTATCTTTGTCATCATCAGAATTGTCATCTGTATAATACTCGGAGTCAAGTGAGTGATCACTGACTTCCTGTTCATTAATTTTATAAACATTTTTCAGGGGAATAGCAGCATTAGGATCATGATACGTGCTAGTTTTAGTTTTGCAGCTATTGATGCTATCCATGGGTTTCAAGGCAACGCAATGTTTTCCTTTGTTTTGGAATATTGAACTAAGTGGTTCAGTTACCGGTTTAAACATTTTCTTGAATAACATATCATTAATATCATTCTCATTTCTAATTTTTTTCAATTTAGTTTTGATAGAATTGACTGATTGAATTAATTGCTTTTTAACGTTTTGATCCATTATATATTTCCATACAACCATGAAATAATGAAGAAGGCACATAAGTGAACTCTGATTAGAAAGGCAACCATATTTATCCATATAGGCAAGTGTTTTGTTCAAAACTAATTATGTTTCTATTTAACGCTTGAAAATATGTACCATAAGCTGTAAAACAATTGAAATGAACTAAACGTAATATTTCGCACTTGAGTGTAATTTTTGGTTTATTGATCTAAATGGATAAACATATCAAATGACTGTCTATATCTTCCATTGTTGATTGTACAATCTTTATTGATTAATACAAAGTTGTATGGATTTTCCCATATTGTCGAACACATTTTTTTAAAATTAAACCAGTTAATATCAGAACTGACATGTTCATTGTAAATATGCTTAAGATTCATATCATCTTGCTTAAATATAATTAATACGTTTGCGTTGTCACGAATGAGTTGTTTAGGTATCTTCGAATACGTTTGAGTCAAGTAAAAGCTATCGATGTCATTATGTCTCCCCATCGAGAAATAGTTACGGATATTAACTTGTTTTTCACATGCAACGTCATCAAAAATAATTACCGAGTTAGGTAAAGCTTCATTTGGGTGAATGACTTCATTGTTATCATTATAAATAAACAAATTTACTTCGGGCACTCGTTCAAAAACTTTTCTCAAAAACCGGTATTTAGCTTGAAAGGTAGTTTTGGAATATAGATATACGTTTTTAAATCGCAAACCGTTTTCGTGTAGCAGTAAACTGAGCATTACATTTGTTTTGCCACAGTTTGAGGGCCCACATATTATACAACGAATGCTATTGGGTAGAAGTATGCCATGTTTAGCTTTCACAGAGTCATTTTTAACATTAATATTTTTGACCTCTAATGTAGTGGTTTGTTTCACAAGCTTCATAGCGAAAAGACATCTGAGGTATTTTCGAATTGAAGCTCACATATATACAAATAACTATATTATTATTGTGTGCTTATAATGGTGACGAACTGTTTAGCGTGATGTGTGCGGGTTATGATAAATAAAATAACTGACTTTAATTTCACTTAAACCACTATTTTATTAACTTATTGACAGCTCATACAATGTCTTAATACAGTATCTTAAATAAAAACTTAACAAATAAGGATCGTTCATATCGCGTCACAATGCCCCCAAGGCAACGTATCTATTTGGTTCGCAAGAACCTGTCTCTTGTCATCATTCCTGTTTAAAACTAACTTCTTAACTTCTTGGGAATATAAAACATGCTTCAAAGATTTGATCATATTCATTTTACAGTTAAGTTGCTTATTATTCAGCAGCGTGTTTTTATAGTTGTTTAATTCTAGTCGTTTAGTCACAGCCTTAGATATACCTTTAGCTTTTTTTATTTCTACTTTAACACTTTTAATACAATAAAGTTTGGCTCTAAGTCCTACAAATTCAGAAATCACGCTCCCTCCCATTTCATCTTTGAACAATCCGGGGACTTTAGCATTTACATTTGGTAAATTGTATGGATTATCAGGTGAAAAATTACTTGTATCGAATTCAGACAAATGTTCGGACATATCTTTATAAAAATCGTCAGTATTTACTAAGTAAAGTAAACTGTCGGTATCAGTATAGCACAATTTTGCTAGATCATGGTATTTATGTTTAATGAAGTTGTAGTGGAATTTATACAAGTGAGTTTTAGCGTATTCAAGAACACTAAAACCAATGTATATAGGGCGATCAAGTATTATTTTTTCGGGATTTAACTGAATTGCGGCAAAATTTTTAGAAAATATAGATATGTTCTTAAAATTTGGTTTCGCGATTAACCTTTCAGCACCTATATTTTTATTTGTTTTGTTAGTTTTATCAACCCATTGTGTAACTAATTTCACAACTACTTGTTTACGTTTGTTTTGAATAGTCTTGCCAAATATAGCATTATTCAGTAATTTAAAGAAGTCTTTATGAAACGCTGATTCTGCATTTTGACGTAACTGAGTATTTAAATCGATGTATTTTTTTAAATAATTATCCTGACGAAATCGGACGATGCGATGAATTTTTTTTAATTCAAGACCTTGCTTCATACATTCTTGTAAATGAGCATAATGAATAACATAATTGAATTTATCATATAAATTGGCTATCAATTTAGGTGTTTTACCGCCCGGAGGTATACATTTTTCAGGCGCAAAAGGCAATTCACTATGTGCGTAGTGTGAATGATCACTATGCGCTAAATCTATTTCCAGAATATAACCCCAATCGTCTTCATCTCCAACACTGAATATATCAAAATTATTAATTTCCTCTTTTGTTAAAAAACTGAAATCTGATATGGGCATCTTTTTCATCATGGCGTAACCATACAAATTATTGCAATCTAAATATATTAAATAAGAAGAAGGTTTCCGATCATCATAATCAGGTAGATATTTATTGTTTGCTTTCGCATGCCTTAAAGAGCATTGAGCGAGCCCGCCCCTTATTCCGCTCTCTAGCAATTGGTACATTTCTAAATTGTCAATTAATTCTAGACGTACTTTAGTATACAGTAACATTGCATCCCAACTTAAACTAGGTGACGTGACGTAATAAACAGGATCAAGGCGATAATATTTTAAACAAGTGTTTCTAAAATTCTCAAAGACATCACATAGCAACAAAACATCACATTTTAGATATAAATCTGTATACTCTCCTAGACAGCGTATGCCAAAAGTAGTCCAAACATTTTGAGCTAACATGTATTCTTCATCGGATATATGCTCTTGAGTAATGGTGTTATAGAAACAATCCTTGTTCGGAAGAGATTTTTCATTGTATTTAGACCATGAATCAATATATTCGTAGGGATATATACCTTTTTGACGAATTAAATTTATTTGAGTCTTATTGTTCTCAAAACAACTTGAAAGATAAAAAAAGTCTTCATCATTTAATGTTTTACTTAAATTGTCTAAGCTCGAATTCAAAAACTGAAATGAATCTAGAAATTTAATTTGCATGGTAAAATTTGATTCTTTAGTTGGTAAAAATTTGGTTAATGTTATGTATTTTTCTTTTGTTTTCGGTATAATTTGTATTTCGCCGGGATATTCTGCTAATTCTTTTATGAATAGATGACAATCGTAACCTGATAAATTATGAAAAATCACTGGTACAAACGGACATATACGAAATAAAAGGTTACAATGCGAGTGTGCAGCACCTCTATACTGGGATGTAATGTGATCATGATCCGCGACTTTATCATCAAAGAGTAATTCTTCGCAGATGTGACAAATTTTAGCATTTTGATATTGATTCATCTCCTCGATTGTTAAAGGGGACATCGGCTTGTTAACCCTTAACACCTTATAAATTTCTCTAACTTCTCGTATTAAACTTTGAATAAATTTCTTGACGCAGTCTGGACCTCTATACGTTACAAATTTATTCAAGTTAGAGTCATGTGAGCAACAAATATAGAAAGCAAAACAAGAAGGTACATGTAACTTTGTTTTCTTAGTGTTACCAATATTATGGTCTGAAAAATTACTAAGTATGCTTTCAAAATCAGCATATATCACAAAATTTATTTTTTGCTTTCTCTCAAAATGCTTAAAACACATTGTTGTGTTCTTTTCTGGTAATACAGTACGGATGTTAGAACATCTATGAGAATCATACTTTAATTTACTCGAATAAAACTGCAAACAAGCCTCACATAAATGCATTTTACCTCTATGATGAGATACTTGATTTTTCACCAGTCGTAGAAGATCTTTAATGAGACAGTAGTGCTGTTTTCCATTTTTTTCAATAAATAATAAATTAACATGGTTTATTTGTCGTAACTGAGTACTGTATAAAGGACCAGTCACATTGTTTTTATTATCTAGACCATAAATAGTAATGCTTATACTAGAATTATTCTTCTCAAATAATTTTATATCACTTATAGAAGGTGGGAATGACATACTCTCAATGTTAAAGACTGTAGAATAATGGGGATATGACTGCAGTCTGCATACGTTACTTTTACATGGATATAGAGCAGCTACAATAGACCATAGAAAACAATAATTATCTTTGTTTTGTACATTTATACAACTTTTTGTATTCTTTATTTTAGAGGGCAGATCTATAAAAGAACCGCCTCTCAAAGGACTATACTTATTGATATTGATTTCCAAGTGACTTATTGAAAGTAACGTCCAACCTGATTCGCAATGTTGAAATTCAGCCAATTTATTTTGTATACAACTTACAGAATCTGTATAAAATTCATTTAGATCTGTACTTTTATAAATTACCTCATATTTTGTATTAAATGACTTGATTTGTTGCTCATTATTCTTTGGCAGGATAAAGCTTGCGTATAACTCAAAATTTAGTTTTATGCATTCATGTTTAGACAAAGACATGTTTATCAGTTTTACTACATCCTCAATATTCCTTTGCAAGAATTCTTCTGGTACGAAGTACTCAACTTCTTGCATAGGATTTAATCTATAAGTAATTATTCTTCTTTTAAAAGCTGTAGCAATAATTTCAATATTCTTGAATTCAGTTTTTAATAAACAATTCGATTTATGCAAATTTGTTTTAACATGATAGCGGTACCAACGTTGCGGTAATGTAATATGACATTTATCACAATTAATCGTATCAATATAATTTTTTCTAGCCACTGTGGTGACCTCTGGTTGCTTTAGGGGGGCTGTAATAAAAAAACAATAATATTATAAATGATAAAAGTTAAATGATTTATTTATTTAATAGTTGATCATTAGTACAAGATACTTACAATGCGGCTAATTAATTGAATATAATGTTGCAATATATTTTTTGCAAGTTAAGGTTTTAGCATTAAAATTTAAAAGTACGAAGAAATGAATGTTGGCGGGACTTTAAATTCTTTTCTGGTTGTTGTTATATATTTAGACAGCAAATCCCATGCTGGAGTATCAGTATCGGTTTTATTTTTGATGGTAACTACAGCATGGCGCCATCGGTTCATTGGCGCTATGTCTTCTATTTCACTACATTTGTAGACCTTGAGCTCAATGTAGTGAGAGCCTAACTTTTCATTAACGACTTGTCGACTAAAGCCGTTGGCTACTCGCCTAGTCAGATAAGATTGCAAGGGTTTCTTATTACCGCTGTCCTTATTAACTTCCGGCTCCTCATCTTCGCTGTCAGTTCCAAACAGATCATGCATGGTTGTTTTTTTGGCCGAAGTAAATGGACGAATACTCGTTTTCATTTTCTTCTGGCTTGACCCTGAAGAAGTACTGCGCCTCGATTCAGCATGCTTCGAAGAGTGTGAATCTTCACAAGATGATCTCTTCTTAGCCTTGCTGTTTTTCTTCACGACTTGTGTTTCCTCTACCGATGAATCATCTTCAGAGGGAAAAAGGATGTCAGCATTCACATCAGACTTGGACCTGTAATTAATAAAATAATAAAATTATTAAACCACTGAATCATGATAGTAATTATAATAGGAAAATTTACGATTCACTTAATTGCATTGATCATTCTGTGTACTTGAAGGAATACATATATTTTAAACGGTGGCCTGGATAGCACAATTTTTTCGCTATAGGAACATTTGCATAACCAGCATTGCACTCTAAATATTTAATAGCTGGATAAATTCCTAGTACTTTAAAAATATACATATTTGAAGCCCTTAAAAGTACAGCGCAATATGTTTTCAATCTATTCAAAATGACTCAACCGATTATTCAAAATGAGGGCATACATAAACTTTGTTATACTACTACTACTACTACTACTACTACTACTACTACTACTACGTACTACTACTTAATATTTAAATAGAAATAAATGCTTATCACAGGACTATTCACACCAATTGACCTAGTCCCAAAGTAAGCTAAGCAAAGCTTGTGTTATGGTGCTAGACAACGGATAAACATACTTATATACATAGATACATACTTAAATACACATTAAACACCCAAGACCCGAGAACAAACATTCGTATTTTTGATACAAATATCTGCCCCGACACGGGAATCGAACCCGGGGCCTCAAGCTTCGTAGTCAGGTTCTCTAACCACTAGGCCATCTGGTCGTCTAGAATGTACATACATAATATTGTATATATTCAAAATTTTAATCTATTTGAAAAGAAAGTACCTAGTTATATTATGTCTATTCGATAAATGAATCTATTTAAATAGACAACACAATTTTGTATCTATTAAAATTTGAATGTATTCAAATAGAAAGTACTTATATTATTATCTATTCAATATTATGCGATTAACGCGCTAAGCGTGTAGACACGAGGCACATGTATTTACCATCTATTGGAAAGAGTTTACATAATAAAAAACATACCTACTATATTCGAATAGGTACACTTTTATATAAAGGGACTTGCTTAAATCACCAAGCTTATGTAAGTATAATAATAATAATAATAATCTATTCAATACTGAAGTGTAAATCAACAATTCATAGACTATTCATAATAGAGTATTCTGTTTGAAATAAGAAAAAAGTAAAAAATGATTGGCACTTACATTTTGAATTTTCTGGACAACTTGGAACTCGACGAAGAGGCTGTGGTTAGCACGTGGGAAGCTTGGAATGATGTTCCCGATCCAGATACCCTGCTTAAATATTATGAAAACCACGTGGTTTCAGACTCCTTTTTTGTAAAAGTCCACGTGAGATAGGTACGGTGAGCTGACGCTGCAAAACGCATCTAAGTATTTTTCCCAATACAATATGCGTTAAAAATAAATAAACTTAATCCAGTTTAGAACCTTATGTCTCAAGAGATAAGATTGCTTAGTTTGCATATTCAATTCTATCGCCGGTTATTGTTTAGGTTGCCTACGACATAAATGGGAGCGACGGTGTCAAAGTGTATTTGATAAACTAATGCTATCCTCAGTATTTACTTGTGATTTATTAGATGATCTTAAAATAATTAATTACTATCTTTTCCTGTTCTTTTTTTTATGCTGTAAAGGTTGCTTGGAAGAGATCGCTCCGAAGCGATAAGACCGCCTATTACTTACCTGCTAACTTTGCCATTTAGCTTTTTTTGTATTGTTTATTATGTGGACATAGGTTTTTATACCGGAAAATTGTAGGATAGCTCTGAACAAATTCTACACGGATGGAGTCGCGACAAGAGCTAGTGTAGTAATATTTGGTTTGCTCAGGCAGACAAACCTTATAATTTATGTATGAACGTAAACACAGACGGTATCAACTTACGTCTGGCACCGAACGCTCCATGTTACTTTCCTAATTTGTAATTTCGCTTCAAACGCAAAAATAAATAGTAGATTTTGAACTATAAAAGCATGCTCGTTCCTGTATATAAATCCTTAAATTTAGAAGAAAAAAAGTCAGTGTAACAATTATTTTAAAAGTGAACAGTCTCCTGATAATGTCGGTAAGTAGTTTATTATATTTATATTTTATTGTCTCGTTAATGTATGTACCTATCTAGTTCAAATCTATAGTTTATTATTTGTTTTAAGTAAAATATAAGTTTTATGAAAGTATAACTTCTATTAAAATGTACTTGTGTACTTAGTCGTCTAAGCAATACCCCTATTCATAAATTGTATTTATTCGTAAATTAAACGTCTATTCGTCATTTCAGGATACATCAGAACACCTTTTTAACTTCGTGCCAGACTCTGCGGCGCAGAGAAGGCCTTCAGCCGAACCACGTCTGGGGTTGGGGCTGCGTAAAAGAAAATCAGAGATGCCGGTTTACTCTTTTATGAAGAAGCCGCATCGCAATGGGGCGATAAAAGTGATAAAAATTGAAATATTTGACGTTGAAAAAATAGATGTAAATGACCAAATGTGCAAGTGCAATAGTGAACTATGCGTGCAATACGCTGTGAACAATGTACTCACGGACAATGTGTACGAAGCGACCCGCTGTGTCATAGATAAAATTGAGGGGTCCCTACAATCGGATATGTGTAACCGTTATACATTGTTATAAATATAAAATAGAATATGTTACACTGTATCAAATTGTTCACTAAGTATAATACCCATATTGAATTAACGGATATTGCATTAAAATTATAACTTTATAATCTTTGAAAACATATCTTATCTTATTAATAAACGTGTATGAAAAATCTGTAATTTTTTGTTTAATTTACCAATATTAATGTTAACCAGTATGATGATGATGATAATGATTTATTTTACTTCGTTGAATAAAATCACTTAAACAGCCAATGCTTGAATAGAAGCAATGAAATGTCAACTTGATATTTTCGAATATTGAATATATGTACATAGAATAGATTTATTATTAGAAAAGAAGTAACGAATAACATTTAAAGGCACTTAGCTTAATCTATTCGAGTATAATGGTACTTAGCTTAATCTATTCGAGTATATAATTGGTTGCTCTAGATTTCCTTGATCTAGAGTAACCAATTATATACTACTACCATCATCATGATGATGACGACGATGATGATGATGATGATGATGATGATGATGATGATGATGATGATGATGATGATGATGATGGTGATGGTGCATGTTTGAGAAAAGCACTATACAAGCCTCGGCCGGAACAGGGGTTGCCGGCCTCGTATCATGCCGGCCTCGTGTACCACTCGGCCGTCAACTTAGATACTCGGCCGGCAACCCCTTAAGTCCCGGCCTCTGCAGTAATGTACTATTGTAGAAGAGTATAAATTATTATTAAATAAAAAAACATTAGACAAAAATTCACACATAGTAGTTTTGTCACCGTTTATGGATGAGCATAATTTGATTAGAGTGGGAGGCCGTATTAATTCGTTTAACTATTCTTATAATAAAAAACATCCTACCTATCCCTTGAAAGTCATCTCATCATTTAGCGAAATTATTTTTCTCAAACATGCTATGAAATATTGACGTTATGTTCCTTATAATACGCCACGAAGTGTCACGTTGCAGGTGCAGGTGCAGCCGGTGGTGGAGGACGACGAGACGAGAGGTCAATAATGGAATTTCATACAACTTTGCAGGCCTAGGCCGGCAATGCGATCGTCTATTGTTTCATGTCACACAGCACCATGATGTTTATAGGTCTATTATGGCATCATAGCATTCAGCCATTTAAAAAAAAACTATAAGCAATATTTGCGTTTTGGTTCATTATGACATTCTGCCACTACGCTTATTTAAGGTAAGGTAAGATGGTGATGGTGATGGTAATGGTGATCTGCCTAGAGAAATAT